>JACXGK010004207.1:7979-39846 GCA_016801125.1 Novumbra hubbsi | reverse complement strand
ATGCTCCAGGGAGAACAAATGCTCCAGGGAGAACAAATGGTCCAGGGAGAACACTTGCTCCAGGGAGAACAAATGCTCCAGGGAGAACAAATGGTCCAGGGAGAACACTTGCTCCAGGGAGACCAAATGGTCCAGGGAGAACAAATGCTCCAGGGAGAACAAATGCTCCAGGGAGACCAAATGGTCCAGGGAGAACAAATGCTCCAGGGAGAACAAATGGTCCAGGGAGAACACTTGCTCCAGGGAGACCAAATGGTCCAGGGAGACCAAATGCTCCAGGGAGCCCAAATGCTCCAGGGAGCCCAAATGCTCCAGGGAGACCAAATGCTCCAGGGCCCTCACCCCACTGGGCAGGGGCACGAGGGAAATCGTGCTCCTGGGGAGTGGTCTGAGTTAGATATCTTCTCTTCCTCCATTTTCTATGGCAGAATTCAATGGGCATCACTGAGAAAAATAGTATAGTTTTTTTTTTTTATTGTGGAAATGTTGTCAAAATGCATGATGACAGGTCGGAACATTTTAACCCAAGGATAAGAAGTTTCCGACCTGGAATTCTTGTAATGAATAATTCTTGTCCCTAATCAGAGCAGTTTTTCCCCCCAGAACTGGCAGTTGTCTGAAAAGCATCATTATTATATGTGTGCAAGCAAATGTATATTAGCAATGCAGGTGTAATGTCAGTGTCCATAGTTACATATCTAGTGGTCTGGTATTTGTCAATTGGACCGGTGTTGATTGGATATCCTGAGGCGGGATATCCATTCACTCATCCTTCAGCAGTTGAAAATGTTCTTTGGTGCTAATACATTAGATAAGAAGCCCTGAGTTCTGCTGGATTCTTGCAACAACTTTGGGCAGTTACATTTTCTAGTCGTGATCTTCATTTGTTTGTGCGTTGAAGCAAAACCAACTTGATACAACCTGAGCTAATGTAAAAGGCCTCTGAAAATATAAAGATCAGGGCTCTGATTACATTTTGCTTGGACACTTGTTTTTGTGAGAATTCAGTGGGCCATGACCTAGCCGCAGAAATCAGTTGAAGTTAACGGGCAACACTGTAAGAAACTTGCATAGCTGGCGGGAAGGTATTAGTTTGTTTTTGGAAACAGGAACATCTGTTCAGAACCGGTCTGCCTTTGCTGGAGATGAGGCCTCAGGGTGGGAATGACAGCCGTGGTATATACTTAATATAACCACGCATGGCTGACTGATAATGTTATGACCGCATGTGCATAAATAATTAAGGTATAAATAGGTATAAATACTCTGTTCTCTGAGAGAGTGTTGTTCATGCTTGTTGACATGTTAACTGATGTAACCCAATGAGGTGGGGTTTTGTTTTCCACAGTAAACTTTGCACTTTATCCCCAGTCTCTTTCCTTAACTGGGTTCAACTGAGCGAGAAGGAGTGCAAGTTCTCAGATGTTACACCCTCGGATGAGGATGCATGGTTTTATGTGAAATACTGCTTCCTTACAGTTGTTAAGAAACATGCCCCATTAAAGAATATCTTCGCCAAAAACTACAGGCCCTAATAAAGCTCAGAATTGTTTGAGGACATTTATACTAAACACCAACTCTGATGCAAAACTCTTCAGGGAAGCAAGAGATCCGGGCACTCAAAGGTAAGAGTTTACAAACATTTTCGCTAGAGGTTCTGATCCTAAAATGTAAACCACTGTTTCCGGCCAATGGACCCCTTATTCTCTTAGCCAATGGACCCCTTATTCTCTTAGCCAATGGAACCCTTATTCTCTTAGCCAATGGCACCCTTATTCTCTAAGACTGGCTGATCATCAAGGCATTTCTAGTAGATCGTGTGGGCTGAGCTTGTATGTGGCGTGTGTGTGCTGAGCCTGTTGTTAGGTAATATTTTTGTGCTTTCTCTCTTGTGTCGTGTGTTTGTATTAAGTCTGTCAACGTTTATGCGCACAGACAGAAGGATGGTGATTGTTTGAAAATAAAAATGTATTTAAAGATATAAATGCGTACAAATATTTCTAGTATTTTGATCTCAACTCACATTTTGAATGAAAAAGTGATATTGGGCTTCAAAGTTTTGGTGAACACTGCTTTAAGCTGTACGGATGTATTATCTCAGGCCTTAACACCTGCTTTTTAAACCTCTTATTATAAACAGATGAAATGTTCCAGGATTGGAGAGCTCAATGTCATTTCTTTTTTAAAGGCGATGAAAAGCTTGCACCTATATGTTATGGGCCTATTGCGTCTCATCTGACTGACGTTTGTAAATGCCTGGACAACAAACACAAATGCAGTGACTTCATAAAGTATTCAGACCGCTTCTTTTTCTTTACATTTGGTTGTGATATAGAACACCTCAATCCCCACACACTTACCCATAATGCCCACTGAGCTCATGGAAACTTTCAATACTTTATTCATTTTACAGTGTAGAGAAGTCAGAGAAAAACCTTCCCCCGATCTATGCTTCGACCCAATCCTACCTTACTGATCTACAGAGAGTTCTTTGGATTTCAAGTCTTGGTTTTTGCTCCGACGTGCCCTGTGAATTGTGGGACTTTATAAAAACAGCTTGCCATTCTAAATCATGCCAAATCATTTGGATTGCCACATGTGGACTGCAATCAAGTTCTAAAGACACGTCAAGGATGATCAAAGATACAGGATGCATCTGAGCCTTCATCTGGAGTGGCGTGAAATAGGGTCTGAATGCATACGTAAATTACATATTTCAGTTGTCTATCTCAATAAATTGGCAGTCAGGTATTGAGGGAGAAATGAGGGATATGAGGGACATCAGCACATCATCAGTGTCACTGTCTAGACTCATACAGGCCAGACAGTGACACAGCTTATTATTTAGCCACAAGGCTAAATAATAGGCTACTAGCCACCTCAATCACACTTGACTTTCTAATAGTGCAATCAGACATCCAATTTGTAATATTCTTTTTTTATTCCTACCACATGAATTATCTCCTTGACTTCTATTGTTTAAGTGGTTAGATGAACGTCTACAGTGCTGTTTGTGGAAGCCTGTCCCTAGATAAACGTCTACAGTACTGTTTGTGGAGGCCTGTCCCTAGATAAACGTCTACAGTCCTGTTTGTGGAGGCTTGTCCCCATTCAAGTCCCTTCAAATGAAGTCACAGTAGATATTTCAATAATCAGAAGCTTTAGGCTGTTAAAAATTGTCTTTAGAAACGTTGTGCATTCATATACCCAACTTGCCTCTTCCTACACACGTTTTATGAGCCACTTAGTTTAGTGATGCATGGACGTCTAACTACTGAACAAACAACCCCTACATGGCCAGGAAGCATTGCAGTGCATAACAAGGGAAGCGTAACAACATTAGCTCCTTAACAAAGAAACACTAGGTTCCCCTGTTCACTGATGTTTTTTTTTTTTCATATATTTCTCTTCACCTTGCATTACCGAGAGTGGCTCTTTTAAAAAGTAACATGCACTATCTTAAAAAGTATAGATTTGAGAGTGATAATTACAAATGTTTATTCTACAGATGATTTCTGGAAATGCATTTTAAAAAGAGCTTTTCATTTTTATTGCAGTCCTGTTAGTTTCACACCTCTTCCTTCAAAGGGAATAGTACAGGCATTGCTTCCGCGCCCTTCTGAATAAGAAAAACTGACAATACAAAAAATGTATCTGACATTTGGATTTACTGTTCAACTACGAAACATGAAAAAAAACACTTCTTGCCAAGCAAGGCAAATAAGTGCTCTCACTTTCAATGGAGAAAATATGTAAGATTGTAAGATTACACATAATTGTGAGCTGTCTCCAATGTGTTTCAGAATTTAAATACGTGGTAAGTTTGGCATTGTCCTGTTCAGCGTGTCTTTGACACCCGTTGAGCCGAAAAACATTTGTAGATCTCAGTATCATAAACCTAGCTTATGGTGAAATGTATCCTGTTTCTACTGGCAATAAACTGCAAAATAACACTAAGGGAAAACTTAATTTCTTTCACAGTATTACACCAAGTCAAGTACATTTTATGGATATAAATCTGTTCAGATAGGAAGCATAAGTGATTGTGAATACATTTCGTCTGTTTTAGCAAATAAAAGTGACAAGAGGTACACAGGAAAGGCAACAGCAAGACAACCCCCCAATAGGGAATGGTTTTGCAGGTGTTGGCCAGAGACAATTGCTCTCTCCTTATGTCTCCTGACATAGTGTCTTTGTCCCTTCTGTTAGCATTACATGCAGCTCATTCGGGTTGCACAGGCAGTCCAGCTCCTCCAGGATGACACATCCATACCATCATAGTTTGAGTTTGAATCCAGCTCCAATCGGCTGGTGATTTTTGTTTTCCATTGACAGTTATTTTGTTCTCAGCCAGTTACGCAATGTACCGCAAAACAATTAAATGTTTTTTTTAAGAATAAGTACAATTTTACAGGAGTATATATGCTGCACCAAAAATACTTGGGTTGAATGTTGCACTTTGAGTGTGAGTCTGCACTTTTCATTCTCTTCCTATCATGTCAAATTTCTGAGAGCTACGAGACAGATGCAATGAGGCATGCATACCTGTCTGTCCATAACTTGACATGTCGGGACAGAAGACATGAGACAATTAAGATTTGAGCACACTACTTTTACAGGGTAGCTAGCATTTAACATAACCAGTAAAAGGGACGGTTGTGAATACAGGCCCAAAGTCATACCAGAACATTTAAAAGCCTATTCCCCACACTGTACATCTTCCAATATAACATATTTTAACACATGGAGGTATGTGGGACCCTCCAAGGATATGCCTCCCGAGATTATTACTGACCCACCGCCAAACTGGTCATGCCGGACGATGTTGCAGGCGGCATAACCTTCGTGTGTCCAGATGCTTTTACTTCTGTCACATGTGCTCAGTGTGACCCTGTTCTCATCTGTGAAAAGAACAATGCACCAATGATGGACCTGCCAATTCTAGTGTTCTCTGGTGAATACCAATCCATTCTTGAGGTTCACTGTGTTAAAAGGGCTACCCTCAATGCAGTTCTGAAGGTTCACAGTGTTGGAAAGGGCTACCCTCAGTCCCGTTCTGAAGGTTCACAGTGTTGGAAAGGGCTACCCTCAGTCCAGTTCTGAAGGTTCACAGTGTTGGAAAGGGCTACCCTCAGTCCAGTTCTGAAGGTTCACAGTGTTGGAAAGGGCTACCCTCAATCCAGTTCTGAAGGTTCACAGTGTTGGAAAGGGCTACCCTCAATCTAGTTCTGAAGGTTCACAGTGTTGGAAAGGGCTACCCTCAGTCCAGTTCTGAAGGTTCACAGTGTTGGAAAGGGCTACCCTCAATCCAGTTCTGAAGGTTCACAGTGTTGGAAAGGGCTACCCTCAGTCCAGTTCTGAAGGTTCACAGTGTTGGAAAGGGCTACCCTCAGTCCAGTTCTGAAGGTTCACAGTGTTGGAAAGGGCTACCCTCAGTCCAGTTCTGAAGGTTCACAGTGTTGGAAAGGGCTACCCTCAATCTAGTTCTGAAGGATTACTGTTTTGCTGTGTTGAAGAAAAACTTAAGAATGAATGTAATAATATTCTGATAACACAGAGGGCACAGGACATGGCTAACACAACAACCAGTAGCTCACATGAGCCAGCTAACTCCAACCATCAGCTGTATTTGGTTATGCTTCGTGTTTTCCCCTGAGCCGTGAGACATTTCCATTTTCATATGGGAGAAAAAGAACAGAAAATCTTTTGGAAGAGTTCTTTCAGAACCATTTTAAACTGGAAAAACAAAAGGCTTCAGTAACTACCAATGCCCATCTGTCATTTTCTGACTCACCCTCTTCACTTTCCCATGTAAGGCAGCCTGATCCACGATCTGTTCTTCTCAGAAACATGACAGGAACCATATTATAGGATGTGTAGAGGAGAATAAAGGGACTGAGAAAGGGGGAGTGGGTAAACAATGTGAACAAATGTGCTGAGATTAATCTGAATTCTGTTTTTGAACATATAGCTTGTGTCATATGGATCTAAGAGATGATGGAAAACATTTAATAGGACGAAAAACAACAGATGTTTCCTGGGATGAATTAAATATCAGGTCACAAACAAAAGCCAACACCTTCACATTCCATAGATATCATTGATCATTAGATAACCCTTTTCTTGATAAAAGCATATAAAGGATGAAAGGCTTATTCAGCCACTCTCGGTAGAGGATGAGTAACAGAAACGATGATCCACAGCTCTTCCTTCAGCTCTGCAAGTCGATGTGACCTGACATGTGAGCGCGAGAGAGAACAGCACCTCAGCCCTCCTCTTCACGTAATCCTCAATTTGACTTGTCCATGTACTTCTATAAATACTGACAATCATTCACAAACACTTATGGGCTGAAGCACCGTGGTGAGACACACAAGGTTCCCCTATAATAGCTGAGCGACACACCGAGCAGGAAGGACGGAGTACAGACGGAATCCGTCCCTAATGGTCCTAATTTGGTTGATTAGAAGGATACTTCACTCCCTCCATTTCCTCCTCTCTCCGGGTGATGTGTTGACACCGTCCGTCGAGCCCAAACCCAGCGGGAATCCTTCCGTCCGCCACCAGTGTTCTAATAAACTTAAACCATCCGTTTACTCAATCTCTTAATACGTAAATTAATGGCAAATTGAATTACTCATAGATTTGGAGGCTGAAGAGAGTTTGAATAGATGTTGATGTCTAGAACACTCCACAAAGAGCTGTTCTAAACGGTTAGGGTTGTGCGTTGTTTTCACCAATCGATCAAGACAGTTGGGATTAAAAAAAATTCATAAAATAGAAGTAGTCATTAAAGTGTGAAGAGTACGTGATTTGCATTGTATTGTATCAGGGAAGTAGAGCTGTTTTAATCGGGGTCCAGTAATAATAAGTGTCTGAGCATTAATGAAAGGCAAAAAGGAACCTAGTTGTGAGGTTTTAAAGACTTTCTGCAGGTGGCTAGGGTCCGTTAGAGTGTTGTGTGAGCAGACACTGTTTTCTAGCCAATTGGCACCACCGGCAGTAGCATTTTGGGGACCCTAAGCAAAATTTGATTTGGGGGCTCCCTTTACCCTATGGGTACGGGACTCACAAGCGGTCTGGGGCCCCTTAGCAGTTTAGAGCCCTAAGGGAACGTCCATGTCGCTTATGCCTAGTGACGGCCCAGCCTGTTGTGGGCATCATGCTCTGATACCAACCTCTTTGTTCCACATATAAATGGATCAATGGGTGGTCCTTGTAATAATGCCAACCTTTGTCAGGCACTGCTTGATAAAGATGTCCTGGATGCGTAACGTTTGGCCCAGGTGAAATACCGGGCCATCTTCATTACCCGCTAAAGGTTGCAGTTCCCATACCCATTGAATTGAAGTTGAGGTGTTAGTCTTTGGAGAAGACCCAATGCACATCTACCTGCCAGCCTTTGAAGCAAGCCAGTGATCCAATCACGCTGTGACACCCGGTACAACCTCTTGACCCAGTTTATAAGGTCTGTTCCTACATTCACTTTTAGTGGACAGGCAGGCAAAGGTTCTCCCTGTAAAGAAGGCAAATGTGTGAAAAGAGCTTGCAGAACCATGAATATAGTAACATAACAAATAAAAAGGTTGTATATCAAGTATCAGATACTTCGGGGAAACAAGAGACTGCTGTATAAATGCCATGGTATTCTGTACTCTTCTTCTTAGCCTCTCTGGCTCGCATTGGAACATGTCATATGTTACCGCTGAGCGCTGTCTTAATGTTAACTTGTGGGGGTTGTGAACAGCAGTGATAAAAACACAGCTCAGTTCCCGCGGCAAATAAAGAGATCTTCATGTTAGCATCAGAAATTCACAGTTGGGTGTACCAGAATTGAGGCTTTTTGGTTTGGCAATCCTACGCCGGGAGTTGTTGATGAGGGTACAAACACAGTCCCCTACTATTACCCGAAGCAGCCGTTTGCTCTCTGCGGAAGATCGTAAAGTCGTCTGGTGAAAGTAGAGTCAGGCGTCTCGTCAGCCAAGCTTACACATTAAACGAGATGGCTGGGACACGCACACCAACTAACAGCTGCTGAGGAGGACAGACACTAACGAGACATAATGTCTTTCCCATCAACACAGCGACTAGAAGATGAGGAAGAAGAAATCAAACCCAAAAAGCACTTACGCCATTCTCCCAGATGCAAATGGAGAGAAAATGACAAGATAGAAGGGAAAAGAGGGAAGTGGGAGGGTGAGAAAGAGATAAAGAAAAGGGGAAGGACAAAGAAAGGGAGAAGGAGATGGAGTACGGGTGTAAGGGAAACAGAAAGGGGGAGAAGAGAGAGAGAAGATTCGAAGGAACTATATGATTTAGATACATTATGACAGCAAATTGGCCAGCTGTTATATTTTCTCTGTACAGCTTTTAGTTGGTAGTATTACCTTAACTGCACAGGCTTTCTACTTGAGCTGTGGGATGTCTTCTAGTGAACGAATGGGATCTTTACAGGTATGACCTGCAGCGAGGGGATTGTGTTCATTTAGAGGGAGATCTGAAAGACTTGAGGTAGAGATCTTTTCTTTGCTGATTGCTTCCATGCAATATTCAGCCTTGTGTATGAGGCACCTCCCAGAGACAGATCTCACAGTTTGTACTTAATTCACCTCCAAAGAAAGAATGCTGATGGAATTGCATTCCTAAGAAGGGCAGTCTTTATTGAAGCCTGTGCTACAGGCCACACTTCTAATGTCTTCTTACGTCTAATACGTTGTAATACTTACGAAGACAGCGTGAAGGGGGATATTGTACCACATTGTACTTAACACAAAAACGTCCTTGAAAGAGTATAAAGCTGTTTAATAGCCATGCGGAAATAAGAGCAGCTAGTGAGAAACAGAAGTAAATAATATGCATACACACACTATATGGACAAAAGTATTAATCATTGAAAGGCGTTTTGTTCAGTCCTATTAACACAGATGTATAAAATCAAGCACCTAGTCATGCAGTCTGCCTTTACAAACATTCGTGATAGAATGGGTCGTTCTAAAGAGCTCACTGAATTCAAGCTTGGTACTGTAATAGAATGCCACCGTCGCCAAGAAGTCAGTTTATGAAACGTTTTCCCTCTTAGATATTCCACAATCAACTGTAAGTGGTATTACTGCAAAGTGGAAGTGTTCAGGAACCACAGAAACCTAGCCATGAAGTGGCCGACCATGTTAAGTTAGAGAGCGGGGTCACCAATGCTGAGGCGTATAGTGAGTAAAAGTCTCCAACACTCGGATGACTCAACAACTGCAGAGTTCCAAACCTCCTCTGGCATACACATCAGCACTAAAACTGTGCAACGGGAGCTTCATAGCATGGGTTTCCGTGGTCGAGCAGTACATTCCCAAGCACAATGCCAAGCGTAGGATGGAGTGAGGTAAAGCACTGCGCCACCAGACTCTGGAGCAGTGTAAATGTGTTCTGTGGAGTGACAAATCACGCTTCTCTATCTGACAGTCGGATGGACTGGGTTTGACGAATGCCAGGAGAATGATTTTTGCTTGACTGCATTGTGCCAACTGTAAAGTTAAGTGGAGAAGGGATAACGCTATGGGGTTGTTTTTCTGGGGTTGGCCTAGGCCCTTTAGTTCCACTGAAGGGAAATGTTAATGCCTCAGCTTAGCAACATATTCTATGTGTGAAAATTCTATGCTTCCAAATGTATTGGGGGAAGGCTGTTTTGCTGTTCCAGCGTGACGGTGCCTCAGTTCACAAATCAAGGACAGACATTGACATAAAGACATTGTTGGATGACTTTGGTGTGGATGAACTTGACTGGCCCGCAACAGAGCCTTATCTAACACCTTTGGGATGAACTGAAACAGAGATTGTGAGCCAGCCCCTCTCGTCCAACATCAGTACTTGACCTCAACAATGCTCTTCTGGAAGAATGGGTAAAAGTTCCAACAGACACACTCCAAAATCTTGTAGAAAGCCTTTGAAGAAGAGTGGAAGCTTTTACAGCTGCAAGAGGGGACCACCTCAATATTATTGCCTATGGCTCCTGTAGGTGTAATGTGTAGGTGTCCCAAATCTTTTAGCCCGTATTGTGTATGTACATGCATACATGCAGAAATACACACACACACACACACAAGCTCACACTAGCTCACATGCGCACACACACACACACACACTGGTAGACAAGGAAGAGCTCTGTGTTGTGCTGGCTGAGCTATTGGTGATAAATATTTACAGCCAAAAACCAATATGCAGAAGACACGCACACACGCATGCATCCAGACCTTACATTCACACACACACACACACACACACACACACACACACACACATAGAGAGGACCTTAAGGGATGTTAAGTGAAATGAAAATGTCTGGAGAAGGGGAGTAACGGTTAATATTCATCATGTGGCTGCCTACAGTCTGGACAACTCACTCACAACATGTACAGCCATTCACCAAACGGAAATACAATTATGTGTGAGAACCCAGACACGTGTCTGCAGTTATGTCAATCAATTAATCAACGGTATTTAGAAAGCCCTTTTTACGTCAGCAGTCGTCTCAAAGTGCTTTTACAAAAACACCCAGCCTGAAACCCCAAAGAGCACACAACCACAGTCTTGAAGCACAGTGGCTAGGACAATCTAAGGGTGCTGGATTTTAGGAAGAAACCTAGAGAGGAACCAGGCTGCAGGTGTATGTCTGCGTGTCCCTGAGTCTGTGTGTAAGTGTGTCTGTGTGTCTGTGTGTCTGGGTGTGTCTGTGTCGGTGTGTCGCTGTGTCTCTGTTGCTATGTGTTGGTGTGTCTGTATGTTTATGTGTCTGATCAAAAAGAGAGACAGAAACATAGAAAGACAAAGACAGACAGACAGCAAGACAGATTAAGTTACACAAAGTGAGAGAAAGAATGTGGGAGGAATGATGTCTGATCCAAGAATGTGGCTACAGAGAAAAAGACATTTAATCTATTTTGTTTTTTATCAAGCCATTTGCTGACTTTGAGTCCACAGTGCTCAGTGGGAGGCAGTAGTCACCTCACACACCCCCAGCTGGGCCGTAAAAGACCAACAGTCCCTAATTGAAAAAAGTCCCCAAGGTCACTCCTTCGGTGCCCAGAAGAACCGAGTCATTTGCCGTTCTTCATGGTGAGACAGTCCTCATTGCTCCACTGAGGAAGAGTAGTGGGAGGTTGCGCAAAAGAGAGAGGCACGAATAAGCAGATAAAGGCTGAAAGAGAAAGGGAGGTGGAAAGGAACCGCTACAGGACACCATCAGATGAAAGAGTAAAGGGGTACAGGAAGATACGCACAGAGGTTGAACAGAGGGGAACAACATCACACGACTCAAGAGAGATGTACGGATGCTGCGAGAAAGTGAGAGAGTAAACCGTAGGGCAAAACAGAGGGAAGGAGGAGGGAGACGTAGGGAGGAAGAGGGTGAACAACAGCGCATGAAGTCCGAAGTCATAGACCTCATTAAAAACAGAATAACAGATGCTCTATCTCAGCTTTTACTCCAATTAAAACTGACGACGTACCTTTGGAGGGCCTGTAGCAGTTTAGGGGTGTAACCATTACATTACCCAGTGTTTTCTAAACCCGGCTCTACGGAGTGTTTTTGAGAGTGTGTGTGTCTACTGCTGGCATGGGATAAACCTGTATGTACTGCTGCTGCGCATTAGTCAGGAGAGATCTGAGCTATTCGCATACTTTAACAAAAGAGACATTGTTCGTATTGCTTGTATTGTATGAGTCAAATATTCTGAACATGTTCAAATGCTCTTTCGTTGTTCAGCAAAGAGAGGAAGTACACACGAAACAGTTCGTTTTACAATGAATGACCATAACCACACAATGACAGTAAACGTCACTAATGTCCCTAAAGCCAAGTACAGCCATTCTCACTGACCTGCAATTAAGGACATCAGTATCCTACCAGTTACATGACCAGTGTCATATAGTCTAATCTAAGTTTGAACTTTGCTTTACAAGACAAAGCAAAGAGCTCCATTGACTATTGTAGAAGAAACACAAGAGATTACAGATATAACTAAAGAACACACACTGCTCAAAAAGAATATCAACTGCAAGACAACCCCCAAAAAAGGTGTTTTTTGCAAGTGGTGGCCACAGATAATTGCTCTCTCTTGACTGACTGATTCTCCTCTAGTTTTGCATTTAGCTATTTAAATAGTACTCATAGAAGTAATTTGAGAGTTATACAAGAGAATAATTAAGTGTTGGTTAGCTAGTTATTTGAGAGTCATACAAAAGATTAGGGTAATTCGAGAAGTAGACAAGATAATTATTAAGAGAGAGACTGTTTGTATAAATGTGTGTTTATTTGTAACTGAAGACCACACTAGGCCAGACTGTTTTAACAGTCCAGGCGAGAACAGGAGTTGTGGACCCATTAGCGGTAATTGTATTTGAATGTTATTTATGTAGTCATAATACACATTGTCAAATGACAGTGGCTGAGGTCTGTGCCCAAGTCCTCTGTAACCTGTCAGGCATTATTATGTATAGATGGGAAGCTTAAATGACAATAGCATCTGAAAGATATATGTACAGGTTTCAGGTTCAAATCCCTTGTGAGGCTTCTTTTTAATATTTGGTTTAAATAACTAGCACCTTTAATAATTACAATGATACATAGTTTTAATGGAGAGATTTTATATGCCCAAACAATGCTTTTCAACTAGTACAATATAAAAACTAAGGTAGGTGTAATTACACAGCACGCAAACACACCATGGAGGAAAAGAATAACGGTATTACAGAGGAAAAAGATGAGGAGGTATTGGAGTGACTGAAGATGTTGACAACTTTACAGCTAGAAAAAGACATAATCACGCAATTGATGACGTCAGAAGCTTTGGTTGACCAAGTTCTTGACCAGTGCTTAAATGATCAAACCAGAACGCAATACCTCACAGTGCTTAAATGACCAAACCAAAACACAATACCTCACAGTGCTTAAATGACCAAACCAGAACACAATACTTCACAGTGCTTAAATGACCAAACCAGAACGCAATACCTCACAGTGCTTAAATGACCAAACCAGAACGCAATACCTCACAGTGCTTAAATGACCAAACCAAACCAGAACGCAATACCTCACGGTGCTAAAATGACCAAAGACCAAATCCGTGTGTTAAAGATTGTGGCGCAACCGTACAATTACAGACACATGTTCAAATCTTCCTGTGGAGGGTAATACAATAATGCCAAATGTCAGCCTTTTGTTGTCAAAATTTCCTGTTTTATTGAGCTGAGCCTTTTCATTGGTCTTCAGTATTCATTCATCCTTACCATTACTTGGAATGCACCGATATGACTAAGAAAAGGCCTGAGGGTCGCAAACCCCCCCCCCCTAAAAAATGTGTACCGCTCCTGGTTCTAAATCTATACAGGAGGGAAGGAGGAGCATAAATAGTGTCAGTGAGCGGGAACACAGGTTAGGATAATGAGGTGTCTGTACTCCAGGTGTCTGTACTCCAGGTGTCTGTACTCCAAGTGGGGGAAAGGGGGCGTTGGATCTTACTGGCACAGCAAGTGACTTCCCTTCTGCTTACTTTCAGTTAAAGATCTGGAAACATTTATTGCCACACATGCTCAAATGCAAAATACCTGACAGCGAGCAGACCCCTATAATGGCACTGTAATGCACAAAACAACTGAAAGAAGAGTGCAGCTCTCATTAAAAGCTGCGTTTTTATGAATATACCTTACAGTTGAATAAACATGTTTAGTGCTTAGGAAATTATGTGGCATGTGACAGTTTGCACTCTGCTTTGTCCATTGCTGAGAATAATGATGGCAGTTTAGAAGACACAACTTGTGAATGTGGACAGAAATAGGACTCTGGTCTGAGCTAATCGATCAAGCCAAACAGGTGATAGAAAACCAGCTGTACAAAGTAAAGGTCACACTTTATTTGAAATGTTTGGAAAGAGTACTGACATATTTAATAGAGTACAGGTAAAAACTCTGGTTTAAAAATGTGTTAAAAAATCACCTATGTAGAATAATGAAATAAAATACTTTAACATCAGAAGAGCGAAAGAAGTATTACTGTACATTCGTTGTGGTAAGTTAAACGTTGACAAACACCTAATACGTGTTATTTCAAATGCTTTTATTTGATGCAATTTGAGATAAGAGTTGGTTGGCCATACCTTAAGCCTTCTCTAGCATGGTTTGCACTGTCTCCCTCTCACACTGTCTCCCTCTCAGACTGTCTCCCTCTCACACTGTCTCCCTCTCACACTGCCTCCCTCTCACACTGTCTCCCTCTCACACTGGCTCCCTCTCACACTGCCTCCCTCTCACACTGACTCCCTCTCACACTGACTCCCTCTCACACTGCCTCCCTCTCACACTGTCTCCCTCTCACACTGTCTCCCTCTCACACTGCCTCCCTCTCACACTGTCTCCCTCTCACACTGTCTCCCTCTCACACTGCCTCCCTCTCACACTGCCTCCCTCTCACACTGTCTCCCTCTCACACTGTCTCCCTCTCACACTGCCTCCCTCTCACACTGTCTCCCTCTCACACTGTCTCCCTCTCACACTGTCTCCCTCTCACACTGTCTCCCTCTCACACTGTCTCCCTCTCACACTGCCTCCCTCTCACACTGCCTCCCTCTCACACTGTCTCCCTCTCACACTGTCTCCCTCTCACACTGCCTCCCTCTCACACTGTCTCCCTCTCACACTGTCTCCCTCTCTTAGTCTCTATTGCCTGCTCTTGGTCTTCCTGGCTCTAACTGCTGATCCCTCCAATCGGTAACCCTGTAAGTGCAAAGCCTAATGCTGATTCACAGGTGTTTGCTTCTGCCTGTCACCATGGCTACTCGGAATGCCCCGCTCACATCCTATATTTACATCACACACACACACGTGGGCAGATTGGGATAAGAAATCGGCCCTGGCAATTTATCCACACTAGCCCACATCACTGCACACAACGCCAAACCCTCCCTGTGTGAGCCAGCAACTGGTTGCACTGATGCCACATTTGAGTTTTCATGAATACTGGGCAGACTCCACTGGCTACAGAGAATGACCTTAGTCTACTAACCAGCCAAAGAGCAAACATCCAACAAGCCATAAGCCATCATTTTGAACAACAAAAATGAAACAAGCAATGCACTGTATCATCACAAGTCTTTCAAAGCTGCATCTTTGGATCGGGTAGAAATATTATGGTTTGTAATATTACAGAGGGGACCATCAAGCTCTCCCAAAGAGGTTCAGTTGGCACCATGAACTGGCTTTATAAAAACCCTGCTTCTCCTACTGCCAAGATGAAAGTTTTTCTGCCCCTGACCAAGACAGGTAACCTTATTGCTCCTCCATCCCCTGGTTATTATTGTAAATAAGACGTGGTTCTTAATTAACTTGCCTGGTTTAATAACAGTAAAATTAAAACCCTTAGTTTCTAATTAACCAAAATCAATAGAAATATGTTCCTGTTTAAATATATTTGTTTCCCAAGTTAATTTGAGTAATTAGGAATACTTAAGTAGTCATGCGTTACTTCCTATTTCTCCTGGGTTTCGATAAGAGGTAACAGACACAACAAAACTCCCTTATTTATCTTTTAACACAGTGAAGGTCAGAGAACACCCAAAGAAAAGCAAATAGCTTTAAACACATTTCCACTATTAGAGCAATAATTGAGATGTTTAATGGTGAATTTATTCATTGATTAGAAGAGTATGCAAACGCAGTTTGCACTCATGAACAGTGAGATAGATAGTTCTAGTAGAGAAGTAAAAGTATCCATTAATCACAATTGGTAAATTGCTGAAGTTGGTTGACTCTTGCTGTAACCCAGTCTTAAGAAATAAAATGAGATGCCACCTCCATGCCAACAAGTTATTTGGAGATCCTGCTAGAAGAAAGCTTCTATGCCCATAAAGGCATGAAGGTCAGTGTCACAACATTGCTAAACGTTATTGGACCTTTCATTGGAACTGTGTTCTATTATCAGATTAGAAAAAGGACATCTTATTGGCCAGAAACACCAAAGGTGGGGAAGGTAATGCAGAAAATAATGTATTACCCCAGTGAAGTATAGTGGGGGTTGTGTGATGTTGTGGGGTTGTTTTTCTTCTGAATTCCCTGGGAATACATGGCATCATGGATTCTGTCAAACTAGGAGATTTAGACCAAAATTGGGCAGCAGCAGCTAAAATGTAGTCACTGTTGAATGTTTGAGCAAGATAATGATCTGAGGCATTCCTCCAGACCCACACAGAAATATCTTATTAAAACAGATTCAAGCTTTGCAATGGCTACCCCAGCACCCTAACTTAAATCTCACCAAAAACCCATGGGATAAATTGAATTGGATAGCCCACAAGAAAAGACAAAGAACATTGAAGGATCTGGAGAGACTCTTCATGAACAGTACAATCCCATTTCGGTTTTCCTGCATCATCAAACATTATCGAAGCTCGTTGTTATCTTGGCAAGGGGAGTGTGAACAAAGTACAATACTCAGGGTGACGATCTTTGTGGCACGTTTTTGAGAGAAATAATGATGAACCTTTTTTGCTTATCTTTTTAAAGGGTGGCAATAATTCCTGAGAGCACTGGAACGTATACAGGCCCATTGACACTGTATATGCATATTTAGATTTGTATTTCAACCAGCACACCCAACAAAAAAATATTCAGACAATCTGGCATTTGCCAGCATTTCCAGATACTCACTTTGCCCATACACAAACACACACACACATGCACAATCACACATTCAAAAATCAGAATATATTCAGTGCTTTTTCTCTGCTAAGATGAACTTCAGAAATGCTATGTACTTTTATCAAAGTATTAAAACAACATGGAAAACAATCTGTGTTTGGCAGGCAGTTTCATATGGCCCAGCTGTGTTCAAGAGACTTCTACCAACACAAAATGGTTCTTTGAAGGAGATTGAGACAACTTGTCTCCAATCTATTACCAAATCCTTTCTCCCTGTCTGATGTAAGCCAGTTGCAGTTACGCATTGGTTTTTGCCTCAAAGGATGACCATTTTTTAATGCTTTTAACACATCAGAAATTGCGGAAGAAAAAGATTGCCTAGTTTCCATGTTGCTATGGTAGCGACACGAAAGAGTAATAATCGTTTGTAGGTAGGGTTCTGTAGACCACCAAGTCAAATACATGAATTAGTAATGATCATTTGGTAATAGGGTTCTGTAGACCCCCAAGTCAAATACATGAAAGAGTAATGATCATTTGGGAGTAGGGTTCTGTAGACCCCCAAGTCAAATACAAGAAAGAGTAATGATCATTTGAGAGTAGGGTTCTGTAGACCCCCAAGTCAAATACATGGAAGAGTAATGATAATTTGTAGGTAGGGTTCTGTAAACCCTCAAGTCAAATACATGAAAGAGTAATGACCACAAAGTAGACCACAAAGTCAATTAAACAAATAATATCTCTGTAACCTTTTTAGTCTCCCTACTCACTTTCAGGCCTGCCTATTTATTTAATTTTTTATTCCTCTTTCCTTTTCCTCGACCTTCAGACAATACATATTCTTACCTTAAACCGTCCATTGCCTGGAAATACCCGGAACTTTAAACTCTGGGAATCACAGTGTATGCAGAACATTCTCTAAGGCAAAACGTTGAGTAGTTTAGCCATGGTTGCTATGGCGACTGCGGGGCAGATTTAGCACCCTTCAACCACCCTGTGTCTTTATAAGACGCCAGGTCTGTGATATTTACATTAAGAGTTATTGTTGCGTGTTGCTATTTATAATGGGGCGTACAGTAGCAGGCGCTGTACACAGTGCCAATGTTTCTTGCGTGACTGTTTAGTGCTGAGAGAACGAGTGAGAAAAGAGAGACAAGGGGATATTGAACAAATTGGAGATGGATTATGCTCAGTTCAGTTGAGTTCAACATTTGACATTCAAATGCCAGCGTCCCTAACACTTGGTTCAGGGCTATGTTCACTGTCTCTAATAGACTTGCAATAAACTGATGATGGAATTTCTTAATTTCTGTACTTAACATTTTGATCTTCGAGTTTCATTTTAAGCATGTATATAAAGGGCCATAGAGAGGGACAGAAGGCCGTAAATCCCAAAGCCCAACAGGTCTATATTAGACTCATGCAAATCTAGTAATGGGCTCAGCGGCAAATAGTTTTGCTCAGCTTGTCTTTCGGTATTGGCGTGTGTTCGTAAACGTGTGCATGCCTACATCCTTCTTGTCTGGTATAATGACATTATGTCATCAATTTGGCTTGATGAGCTCCTTTAGTTTTCAGCGGAGATGTATAAATCCTCTCAGCCGTATTCCTAATGCATTGACAGAGAATAAAGTGCACCAATTCTGCCACAAACAAAAGTAACTACACTGTCAGGCATTGTCTCTCTAACAGGCCCCTCATTGCCCATTGGCTTATTGACCCAGCGATAGAGGCTCGACTACAGACCATCTCTACAGAGCCCAAGGAAACCCTTTCGGCTCTCTAGGGGAGCACTTTTCCTATTAAAGGACTACCATCAAATTCTCTCCTCGGCCCAATGGCCCAGCAATACAGAGTAATGTGATAAAGGAGCTAGAATGGTCACTGCAACTTCACCAAAGGACTGATCCATCCACTTATCACAGACAGCCAGCACCAGGAGGCAAAGGCCCTGCTGGCAGCAAGGAGGTAAAGGATTACACTGTGATGTCAGCAACTCTAGGTTTGGCAGAAAGTCTATTTCCATGGTTTATCTGCTCTGGGAGCCAATGATCTGAACATTTTGTATGAGAATCATAATTTCACCATTTTGCTATTAAAATGTGCAATGCAAATGTTGGATTTGAAAATATCCAGTTATTTTGTAGCGTATTTGGTTGTGGTAACAAAGCTGTGCTGCCAGGTAACATTAGGCCTACATTATTCCTTCTGAATCATTTGCCTGTTAATGGCATGTTTAATAGAAGGTGTTATAAATGTCCTTAAAAATTGGTTATTATTGGTTATTATTTTTATTTCAGAATAACATTGTAAAAACAATCTCTAAATTGTGTAGAAGTTATATTATGGTTATAATAGAACGTTTTCCTAACACTTCAAGAACAAAATGAATACATGTTATGATTTGTGATCTCTATGTATATATACAGATGGAAAGTCACTTGCTTAGACATTAGTTATGTAAACTGTTTAATTTATTTATCAATAATGTTCAATTCAAACCAGTTTTATATTCTGTTCTCTATCTGTTCAACAATTAAGTAGTAACAAGTATAATGTTGATAATGTTACTCTCTTGTTACTTTATTAGTAGTCCAATGTATTGCTCAATGATAATTGTCGAATAATTGTTTAAACAAAAACGTAAATTAAACCAGATAGAGTTTTTAACGTAACAAGGTATTTCTGACAAGCTGGAAAACAAACAAAGCTGTTATTGTGTTTAGGATTCCTTTTGAAGGAAACAAGCACTTAAGAAAAAATTAACAAAAGGTTCTAATTTTGTTGATGCTGAGAATGCCTTGTTTATGAATGTTTGTCGTTTTCTTGTGCGTTTAATGGGACGTTTTTTGATGTTGCACCATTAACAGAAAAACTGTAGAAAAGTTGTATCCAAATGTATCCAACATTAACATAAAGAATCGAAATGGTGTCCTTCACCGAACGTTGTGTGCAAGCTGGTTAGGACAATTAGGTCTAACAAGCTCAGAAAAATATGCTTCTCAGAACGTTATGTGCTAGTTTGGAGGTATAAGAAAACAACGATTTGCCCTGCAGTTAAAATCAAATTAGGGAAATTAGATCCTATTTTGAGGGGTGCGCAGTGGACAGCTTCGGAAACTCCCATTGGCTTGTAGTCACCATGGAGAGGGCGGCAGTGCGCGCAGTCCATATATAACCCACGGGTAGAACCGAATAATCTGAGTCAACTATTGTATTCCTTTGTCGCACATTTACTCTGTATGAACATAACGTAGGGTGGGCAAACCACATGATGTGAATTACGGAAAGTATTGATCAACACATACAGACGCCGGTGAGGGAAGTTTAAATATTTTCTGTTTCTCTTCGGAGTTCAGGAGAAGAGCGAGGGCTGTATTTCCGAGCAACGGGTGAGTTCCATCAGTTCCTGTGATTCAACAGGTCATCGGTTTGTTTTGGCTTGTTTTTTTTATTTAAATAAACGACTGTCTGTGGATCTGTATCTACCCGTGGACACTACGGAGTATAGTGGCTATTCCGGTAAAAGCTCATTCAAATAAACAACAAATAAAGAAGTTGTTCCGCTTTCAGGGACCGTCCCGTCAATATCTGTGTATGCTTTCCTTAAAAGTTAGTCAACAGAGGTGTATAATGAGCTAACATCTTTAATATAATTTTTTTACAATGTCTTGATGCTTATGGAAATATATATATATATTTATATATTTTAATTATATGTACAAATGGATCTTGGAGGAAAAACAACAGAGATTCGACAGAATGTGTACGGCAATTTATTTTATTGGAAATGCGCACATATAATGGCAGTATTTTCGGAAAAACATGTACAAAAAATAATTGTTTATATACAGCCCTCATTTATTAAAAACAATTATTAAATTAAATTAACTTAAATTAAATTAAAAACACACTTTAATTGTACAATTACTTTTATTTCGGGACGGTTTTAATCAATCCTTTGTTACCATGTTCTTACAAGAACACCTGGACCAATTCGATTTAAAATGTGTTTACACTTCAGCTGGAGATATTTATAATGTAAATGCATAGTCGCCTATAATGTGATCCGGATTCGTTTCAATTTACAATTCTTTGGGGAGTTGCTATGGAAGCTCTGACGTTTTACCAGGAGCAGGGTGCGTCTCATCTAAGTAGCTGTCTCTCCTCGTATCTTTTTGTCGATCCCCTATGTTTTTACAGAAAGGCAAAAGCAATTAAGATTCACTTGGTTGACTTGGAGATGAAACCACTACTATATAGATGCTCTCACTTTACCAAATGTTCCTATATGACCTGACACTATCTGACGCTGTCTCTCTATCTGTACTAACAGATTTAATTGCATGTCGCCTCACACGGATATAACTTCCTATTTGTGACTGTATGACACCACCGTCCGTCTTTCTGCGTGCAGTGACCTAGCTTCCAGCATGTGGCTCCTAGAGAAGTTCCGTGGCTCCAATAGCAGTGACTCTGCTTCAGCGGGAGACAAGCAGCAGAACCAAACCGGTCCCGTCTCTGTCTACACCAACATCATCACCCCGGACAAGATCCCCGACTTCTTCATCCCCCCGAAACTAATCTGCTGCCCGCCAGAAGCCGAGCCCCCAACCCCAGAGCACCACCCACGCTCAACCCTGCACCCCTCTGACTGTGATCACACCATCTGCAGCCAGACCCAGGGTGGCTACGCGCGGAACCCGGGCAGCCCCCGCCTGCTCTCACACCTGGCTGCGGACACGCGAAGCCTCCTGAGGGCCGCCAACCGCCACATCATCCAGATAGAGAGCGCGGACGACCCGGGGACCGGGGTGGGGGACGGGGACGACACGAACACCAACGCAGACCCGCAGTCCCAGACGGCCATGTCGCTGCCGTACGTTCCCAAGGCCCAGACCTCGTACGGTTTCTCCACGCTGGTGGAGAGCCCGCACACGCGCCGCAAGGAGTCCCTGTTCCACGGCGACCCCAGCAGCCCCCACACCTCCCCGGGTTCCCCGAGGCGCATCCAGGGGGGGAACCACTTGACACCCTCCGACCCCAACCCCTACCGCTACTTCAGCGGGGGCGAGAGCGACACGTGCTCCTCGGCCGAGTCCTCCCCCTTTACCTCCCCCCTCCTCTCCCGCTCCGCCTCCCTCCTCCGATCAATCACACAGGAGACTCAGGCCAAGGTAAAACAATGAATAAATTTAGCCCCGAACGTGGCCACGCCACACAGTCTATTCTCGTCTCCCCCCACTGATGGTGTCTCCCCTCATGTCTCCCCCGCAGGTGTCTCGTGCCAAGCGTTCCCTGGCGCGCCACAGCTCCCTCTCCACGGACGAGTGCAGCTCGGCCGACAACAGCCCCAACCTGCAGCGTCGCCTGCGCTGCCCCCCCTCCCCCGCCTTCCGCGGCCGCCGGGGACTCGGCACCGGGGGGGGCGGCTCGGACCGGCTTCAGCTAGAGCACTCGGTCAACCTCCACAAGGGGGGCACGCTAAGGCTCAGCACCCACTACGACGCCGAGGCCGCCCGGCTCAGGGTCCGGGTGCTCGCCGCGGAGGACCTGTACGACAAACAGACGGACGTGAAGAGCATCAACTGCTGCGTCTCCCTGTACCTGAACCCGGGAAAGCAGCAGAAGCAGAGGAGCACCATCATCAAGAACAGCAGGAACCCGGTGTTCAATGAGGACTTCTTCTTCGACGCGCTGCCGACCAGCCAGGTCAAGAGTCTGGCCATGAAGATGAAGGTGGTGAACAAAGGGACCAGCCTGAAGAGAGATGTGCTGCTGGGAGAGAAGGAGGTGCTGCTCAGTGAGCTGTTGCCCGGATTCTAGAGGCTTGTCTCCATCCGAAATGGCTACTTTTCGGCCATTCAAAGCTGATTTACATTTCAGGATTGATAAAAGTTATACTATGTGTATTATTGTCAAAGTAGCTGTGCTTAAGCATGAAGATGTTCTCTCCGAAATTGGAAATCTGTGCCTCAGACCTTGTCAGAAAAGGCTTTTAATGATACGTGACACCAATGAGTTTACTGCAAAAGGTACTAGGTGTTGAACTAAGCCTTTATACATAACCATTTAACAAGCCGGTTCCCTTTGTTTGATTTGCTTTCCTGTCTCACCCAAAAAATTGGTTAACAAGTTAGCCTTACTAGTTTTCTCCCTTAATGAGGTTGCATCATAATGGTTAGAGTAAGGGCTGTCCCTAGGCAGAAGCAACATAAGCGACCGCTTAGGGCCCCCATTCGCCAGGGGGCCCTGGATTGCTTGTGATCCCTGGACCACTTGGGGAGAGGGGGCCCACAAATAACATTTTGCTTAGGGCCCCCGAAGGTCTGGGGCCGGCACTGGTTGGAGTGCTAGGCCACAACTCAAAGATAGATTTAAATATTACAACTGACATGGTGTAACATGTTGTGCCTTCAGCAAGAAGCATATCCCTAATTGCTCCTATAAGTCTCTCTGGATAAAAGCATATGCTAAATTACTGAACTGTAAATGTAATCTTTACTGACACAAAATCAATTATGATAGACACTAGGTCCCTCAGAGGCTCTCGACTTGAAAGTCAGTTCCACTCCATTTTTTTTTCATTCCTCTAATCAGGAACATATTTAGGCCCAGTGCACCATGTGGGTGCAATTAATGATGAGGTGGAACAGAACAGAAATCCAGCCGGCTCTGGACCTCATAGGGTAAGAATTTTATAACCCTGCACTAGGTGTAACTATTAGACTGAGGCATACATACCCACTACCAAGTCAACACAGATCTGTCAAGAGAATGAAATAAGATTAAAAGGTGTTTCTCTGCCAAAGTGTTTCTCTGGAGTGACTCCAATCGAACCCAGCGGTACTCTTTAGTGAAAGTAATGCATCCCTTAGAACCAGTTGGGTTGGTTACCCTGGAGACCAGCATGTGACAAATCAGTGTAGCAGATTAGTGTGAGCTGTGCATGTGTGTGTTTGGACATGTGTGTGTACTTCACCAGAATTTACATTCTAGAAAGAAAAGTTTCTTGGAGTTTTCTTCAGACGTTCTTCATATTGAACCTGTGAGGAAGTGTCTAAAGACACTTTAAAAGGGTTCTTCGACCCTTTTAATGGTTCCGTGAATATAAAGTACATGAAGTACATATTGGAGTACATTGTATATTTTAGGTTGTTTATATAGTTCTTTGAGCAACAATTAAAATGACACTTTACAATAACCTTTGACAAAGTATAGCATACCATTTCTTTTCAGAGTGGGGTTTGATTGGATTACTTTATGGTACCTTTTGACAGCAGTGGTAAAGCAATGATTTCTCTTGCTAAATATCCCTTTTTATGTTGTATTGCAGAATTGCCACCGATATCTTTATTCACTTGATGGGTTACATATCAGTAGTAATGGGACTAGCGTGAGGTGTTTACAGTATATTTTGTAATTATTCAGTATTTTACGATGGTGTTACCTTTGCATGTCTTTGTTCTTTAATAGAAGAGAGGTAAATGGAAGACTGTTTCTTTTTTATGACTGCTGAATCAGAATCCCATGTTTACGTAATTTATTATGTGAATACCTGGTATTTGTATGACTTGCCTATTAAAAAGCTTGAACTAATTTGATTCCTTTCAGGGATACTGAAGGGTCATTCTTCAACTGCAGTGGTAAATGTTACGCCTCGGCTGAAGCACCATTGAAAAACAATTTTAAATTAATTAAATACCACAAATATAATTTCAGTTTTATTTACCTGTAAATTAATGAGAAAACATCACTATGTCAACCATGTTTTCTTTGTAGGCATTGTTCAAACTATTTGGGGCTAGAAAACTGTCTTGTCTCAGTGGTGAGGTGTATTCACATTTTTAGGAGTATTTTGAGAGAATAAATGAGAGAGATCTAGAATCATATTTCCTAATAATCTTGCATGCTGCATTGTTTCTCAGTGCTTTCAAGCAGCCATTTCAATATAACATTGTCGTTCCCTTCTCACCAGCTCTCATTTCAAGGAGTTTAATAGCAGGTATTAAGGGCCCATCAGGGAGAGAGATGAGAGAAGATCTTGGCTTATTATACCTCCCTGAATAGCTAAAAGATTGAACTAGGAGAATGAGGGCTTTCATTTCTTCAACTCTGCAAAATTAAAAATATGCATGGGAATGGCTTAGTAACTGTCACAGTCTCTTCATTTCTTGGTCTCTCTAGCTTGGCTCTCTAGCTTTGCCTTCTTTTCTATGTTTCTCTTTACCGCCTGTAACAGTCACCAACCATAACTATCAGTTGACAATCTTCATACCTGAGTTGGGTGAAATCAACTCACTTCAGGGAAGAATCCGGAGAACACTTTTACTTCGAAAATATATTTAAACACGGCAGTTATCCTGCTCAGATATTGTTTGCATCTGCCCATTTGCGTAGGGGACTGTGAACGCAGCCCTGAGGGGCTCCGATGCCCAGGATCAGTGCAGAGGAGGTGAAGTTCCCATTCTCACCACCTTGGACAGGACTGGCCCTAGGCATAAGGAACATTTTGCCTGATTGTTAGTAAGCACCGGACCACAAGGCTAGGGCTGGCACTGACCTGGGTCCAGGATCCCGTTGCAAAGGGAGGTGGTAAGGTACAGCCTCCGTAATATCCGTTTCCAGGTGGGAGAGGGCGGTGTTTGCAGTTAGGGCGATGGCATTGCCTGTAGATCTTTTGGGGCTATGTGCTAATTCTAAGGGGCCCAAGGTGCCAGGAAGGGTGAAAATAATTGATGACCGGCTGCTTGAAGCCCTTCATAATGACGAAGGTCATTGCTGCTCCCGAGAGTTCACTTCTTTAAAAGCTCTCCTCATGTCAGCTGTGACTAGGCAAAGACTGCAGTTATTGTGGTCCTCAGCAAGACTCACTGAAGGAATGGTGTCGGTCGCCTCGTGCATAGAAGGTGTTGAGCCTGACAGGGAGAGAGGCGGCGCAACGAGCATTGCTGCTATTTCTCCCTTTGTAGTGTGTGTGGTGTTGTGTTGGGCCAAGTGCTGACATTGACCCATGGGAGCACATCATCGATGCACTTGGGAATTTATCATAAGCTGCAACACAAAACATCTGCCAGCCTGTGATCTTAAAGCAGTCCTGTTGAGTGATAATGGATTCATCATTCAAGCGCTGAACTGTCTAGAAAAAAACGTTACTTCCTCTTTTAGTAATTGCCTGTAGATTGGAAGGACAAGAATGGATGTGTGAATCGCCTTAACAACTGCATGGCAGGGGTTTGTAGTTCCATATCTGTGAAAAACAATGGTCAAGAGTATGATCTCCACAGGCAGGAATGTGCGGATGGTTATTCGGCAATACCTGTCTCATATTAGCCCTATTTATTACTCTGTATAGGTTCTCTAGCGCGCATGTTTTATCCGCCAGCTGTAGAATGTAGACTGCTGTGATTATAGCGGATGTAATCATATGATTTGCATTTTAATTTCCATGTAGTGGTATGCAAATTTGCCATCAGTAATAAAATGTTAATGAAAAGCCATTTGGCATTTCATTTTCAAAGTCATTTCTGCTTTATGGTAAAAAAAAAAATCAAATGTGAAAAGTGAAAAATAGCGCCACCCTTTGCAATTAACTTTCCACCCTCTAACGCTTTCTTCCATAATGAAAATGACATTGGAAAGCGATTGCATTTTCGTGTTCTACCGCCCTGTCAGTCATTCTCTGAAGGCGGGACAATTTAAAGCGTCAACCGAAAATAGGTGGCCTGCAATCATAGACTTATGGGTACAATGGCAACTGCAGGGCTAGTGAAAGTAATGCTGGACTTCGCAGGTCATATTGAAAGGAATTTCCTAGTCAGATGCTCATAACAGAATAGAAATTACAATTTAAAATGTAGCTCAATCAATTCTCTGCGATCACTAATAATGATATTGACCCTTTAGTGTTGGCAAATTTAAGACAAGCTCTTGATTGACTCTCTCGCTCGTCTCCCAGAGGAAGACCAGCTCGAATATGGACGCCAAAGGGGTCACAATTATTATCTTAAGACGGCGTAATGAACAAGAAAATAACGGCGCCTTTTACGTGTCCATTGGCAGACAGGTCAGGCATCGAAGCACAAACGTGTGAATGGGCCATCTATATATTCGGAAAAATAAGTACTATTTTCAAATACTATTCTCAATATTCTTCCCACGAATGAGTTTGTTCATTTGAATCACAGACAACAGTTAATTTAATTTTGAGCTACAGACTAATAGTATCCTATATAGATTGTTATTGCATTAGATTATCAAATCTATTGTATAGTTGTGTGATCAACAAACCGAAAACAGCAGACGGAGCGTTTCTTAACACTTAGACAATAATCTGTCATATTTTGTGCGGTTAAAGAACACTGATTTAACACCGTCACTGTGACGGCAAGAGAAAGGTGTTAATATCAAATGCTTAATCATTTAATTTCTTTTGGAACTCTGCGCTAGCCTTGCATCACTGCGTGGCAGAGTCAGTCTGTGACTCAGTGTTTCATACTTTGGATATACTGAACCTAGGCTACCGCATGCATTCAATATTTTCAAATTCTGTATGTTTTTACTATATGAAGTGCAACTGAAAGTTCATAAAAACCCATAAATGTAGGCCTACAGCAAAAAACAAGAATTACCAGCACTATAGATCACATTTTCCAGCAAATAACTAAAGGGCAACGGCCAGCCCCCCAATCAAGCCAACGTGGGCCTATCGGATTATCGGACTGGTTAGGTCAGGTTCAGTTAAACGCGGGTCAAAGTGAATGAGACCAGTTAGGATACTTCACTGTCAGATAATACAAGGTATGAGAGGATAGTGGTGGTGTAGTCGAGGTAGGAAGGACATTTTGAAGTCACACAGTTTACTAGCGCTAGTCAGTTTTTGTAACATATCGTGTAGACTAAAAACACGTGCAATTGGCATCTAACTAGACATCTGCACTGTGCTTTATGTCTAACATAGGTCATCGTGTGTTATATAGGCTATTTACAAAATATTTGAATGAAAATGTTAATGCAATAGCCTGGGCTGAACTTTGCGGTTCATTTGGTCTAGCGATTAGGCTAAATAGTAATTAAAAGTTCCCCCAAAAACGCACGCAGCAGTGTTTAAATTGTAATATGTTTTTACTCCGTATGTGGTTGTCGGACTTATCTTAATGGCCAACTGGAGTTCATTATTTTAGTTATTTTCTTGCCACTTCGTCACTGATATTTATACAGGATTGTGTTTGTTATAAATCATGTTCATGTTATAATATTATTATCTGTGCGCTTCACAATTGTTTGTGCAAAATGTGATTAGTTTCATATAGTTTTTTCACTATTTTTGCTGTCATACAAATTACATTTTAGAGATTCTAAATTGTATAGAAATGCTGTAAAAGAGCATCAACTTCCAACTTTATAACTAAGACGATGCCTTTGCAAAATGTCCAACAAATGTCCACCCGTATTTTCTTATGTAGGCTACCTATAATATTTGATTATCACATAAGACAACTTGATCTTTTTTAGAGGGCCGAAGGTATACGGTGCCAGGACTGAGATGTCCGTCAGCCCCTTTCGAGTATATAGTTTAACATGTGTTTGGTAACATACGAACATGCTCATAATACTTGCAGTAATAGTGAAATGATGTTTCGGCACATTCCCCACCAGAGATTGGTTTGGTGTATACAAAAGCACATCTTAAATTGCAGAATTTCTATTGGTCAAAAGAAGGCACACCTGCTCTTCCATCGTCTTCACTAAGACAAACCAGCAATGGCGGATAGGGCAAGCCTCTAAATGGTTCAGTCAGTTACTGTTTGAGTGAATAAACAAAAACGATATAGCGTAGGCAAATGTTGTGCCATCCAAATATTTTCTTTACAGCTTTTGTAAGGGGATCAATCAAAAATCTAAATCTTTGCTGTTTTTTGTATTGTTATTTCTGTAATTCAGCTAAAATCCGCTAGGTGGGAGCAAATTCAGGATATCACATTTGATAGTAATTTAAATATACTATTAAGGGAAAATTCATTATCTTTTACAGGCCGCCTATAACACTGAAATCTTGAGTTCACAATAGTAAACACAAATAACCACAGGAGTGGTTTTAGCACCACTGGGCTTAATATTTTAGCCAGCGTGTCACATTGATATTTTATCCAGCGTGTTACATTGATATTTTAGCCAGCTTGTTACATTGATATTTTAGCCAGGCTTGTTACATTGATATTTTAGCCAGGCTTGTTACATTGATATTTTAGCCAGGCGTGTTACATTGATATTTTAGCCAGCTTGTCACGTTGATATTTTAGCCAGGCTTGTTACATTGATATTTTAGCTAGGCTTGTTACATTGATATTTTATCCAGGCTTGTCACATTGATATTTTAGCCAGGCTTGTTACATTGAAATTTTAGCCAGGTTTGCCATGTGTTATATTGGTAGATATTCAAGGAACTCACCATTGTTAGGCAAACCCATTATTATACTGTTAATGAACATCCCATTGCTATTAGTTTAGTAGAAATGACATGCAACTCCAAATACTCACCTCAAGGTGCCACTCTAGATCCACCCGTCATTGTTTCTACCATGCAATTATACACAGGCTTTTCTTATTTGGAAAGAACTCTCTCTCTTCCATCAAAACCAAAACGGCCAAATGGCAAAGGGCAAACAACAGTGTTCGCCCCTACTCAATAGCTAGTTTAATCAAGGATATTAATAAATAATAATAATAAATAATACATTATTTTTATATAGCGCTTTTCAGGGATCCAAAGACGCTTTACAAGAATGAACAAGGAACCAAACAAACAACATAATGTCTATTCTACCTCTGAAGAGTTTTAAAATCTGCCTAATTTAAGTTGTCTTTACTTAGAGGAGGCCAGAGGTGAGGTAGAGGTGGCCAGAGGTGAGGAATCTTTTTGGGAAGACTTAGCTGTTTCATATGTCTTCTAAATAAATAATCCTGCTATGAAATCTCCAAGACCACTGGACCACTTGCTGGTTTTACGGGTCACAAGGAGGAGCAGTAAGAGAAGAGAGGAGTTAGGTTGAACTCGTACAGTAACTGCATCCTTAGAATGGTTGCAGGGAGAAGTATTCATAGCCTACTCTTGACTGGGTACCTAGTGAATTATCTAAATAAAGAGCATTCCTTTCTGTTGTCATATTTATGTCAATTACTTTCAGATAAAGTAGATATTGAAGGAAAGAAATCCTTCCATTGTCCAATCTGGTTTCAATGATTCACGTTTGCCAAAAAATGCATCCTATCAGGTTTATTACAGATGGGTAATTTGGTGCCAAAGCAATTAGCATCTTATCATTTGGCCACCTTTTGTCATAATAAAAGATTGTGATACACCAACTATGCATGTGCCTCGGCTGTTCCTCAGTCCTCTCACGTATTGGGGGACTGTTGACTAGCAAAAGTTTATGTTAATTATATATTTTTGGCATACAAAGGAAATACTAATCACAGGTGCAGTTTATCATAACCTCCTGTAGGTGTCGCTAAATAACCAATTATTCTCAAACACCTCCACCCCCTTCCTTCCACCGAACCAGAGCGTAAAGAGGTGCCATTGGGAATTGGGACAGAACGAGGCTGTGCTTGTTTCCAGCTGAGTGCGTCCTCTATCCCTCTCGGTACTGAGGGTGTGTGCGCATCTCAGTGTTTGTGTGTTGTCACTCGTCTCCAAAACCTACACCCTGCTCAGCATGGCCAGATTTACGCAGAGTGAAAGCAGAAGGCATCAGCAGCATCAGCCCCAGCCGCCTCATCCCGCCCCCGTCAACCTGCTCCTCCAGCAGCCGCTCCTACTGGTCCCTCATCCACAGCAGCCTGCGCACAACCCGGTTCCGAAGCCCATGAACGGACCCGAAGCCGTCTCAATGCACACGGACGGTGGCGCCATGAAAGACCAGGACGCCATCAAGCTCTTCATTGGACAGATACCCCGGAACCTTGAGGAGAAAGACCTGAAACCTCTCTTTGAGCAGTTTGGGAAAATCCACGAATTATCTGTTCTGAAGGACCGATACACTGGCATGCATAAAGGTAGCGTTTTGGGTTGCCTCCGTTTCCTGGTTACCGACGGTCATTGCCTGTTTATTACTGTAATTATCATCCATTTGAAATGTCATAGTCGTTCCACGTTTGTTCCTTTTTGTGATAGTGTTTCTCATCACCCAATTCTCTCCTGTGTTAGTCTAGCCTACGTACCTTGTTGGCACACATTACAAATCCTATGTGACTTGCAGAATAAGATGGCACAAAGGCTGTGGGGCTAATTGTGCTACTGTTAGTCCGCTATGGAAATGGAATATCTGATATTTTTTGTGTTGCCATGAACTGGCTACATTTGGGTAACGGTCACCTTGTTGAATTCTTATGTTTTAGGACTAAGTAGGATTGAATATGTTGAATTAATTGCAAGTTGGTTTGATACTTTAATGCTTATCAAAGCTTTTCAACACTTTTTCTTGCCCTATTTATTAGATGCGTATATCTACAGATGGCCACTGTGTCTTCTCACATATTGCCGTGTGCCGTGATGTATTTGTTTTTTCAATATTTGGCAAATTATTATGATTATGATAACATTTTACCCTCGTATTCATCCTTGCATCATATTGCATAGGCTACGCATTCACGATCAACAGGATAAGGCCTGTGCTATTCATAGTCCTCTTGGCCTTTCCTTCTCCAGTATAGCAAAGTGTGCGTGTGTGTTTGTCAGAGGGAGAGTGAGCGAGAACGAGGGCTGAATGAGCACAGGTGCGTTCATGTGTGTGCCGATGTGTGTATGTGTGACTAACCCTCCTTGGTCTTCCTTACAGGTTGTGCGTTTCTTACCTACTGCGCCCGGGAGTCTGCCATCAAAGCCCAGAATGCATTGCATGAGCAAAAAACCCTACCTGGGGTGAGTACACCGCCTAAATGCAGCCCGGGTTTTACCCTGAACAAGAGATTTGGCGAAAGCTTGTTCCCAAAGAAATCTGTCCGAGAGATGCCAATTCTGTAGAGGGAGAGCGAACGAGAAAGGAGAGTGAGAGAAGTACTGTACAAACAGCAGTGAACAGAGCCATGTAGACAGCTTGAGGCTGCTCACTCACTGAGAGAACTGAGTATGGAGAGAGCCTGAGAAAGACAGAGGGAGGGGATGTGACAGTTATGGGGGGGGGGGGGG
>JACXGK010004206.1:10708-30194 GCA_016801125.1 Novumbra hubbsi | reverse complement strand
TTCCCTTACAATGGTCACACAGTCTGTTCATCACAGTCTTGCTTCACAATCTATTTTTGAAAACAGTTATCGTGTACAAACATATCTAGAATTGAATTTCTGTATTCACACCTCAAAGAACTGCAGTAGCCGAGCCAGCTCTAGGATGCTGGCTCATAGAGATTGGCACATCAACAGTATTTCAATGCGCTCCAGTGAGTCTGATTCTCTGTGTCTACACTACTCCCTGCTCTTACCCTATGGTGAGTAGTATATTTTATTACTACATTACTACTGTTGGTTATGCTTCTGCTGCTATAACACTACTATTACTGCTAATACAACAATAAATACTTCTGCCACTATTTTTGCAGCTGCTACAGTTACTACTGCTGCGATTGCTATTATTACCACAACTACTACTACTTCAAATATAACTTGGACTGCAACTGCTGCTGCTACTACTATTATTAATACTACATATACCACTTTTAATACTATTAATACTAATACAGCTAATCGATTTTCTACTAACACTGCTGCTACTACTACTAATACATATTTTGTGCTTCTGAAGTGCAAGTGTTTGCTAAACATGATGCCACTGGATTAATGGTCATGATATTATTCTACTAAGTAGGCTTATCTGCTTCCTAGTTAACATTTCATTGAAAGTTGTATATCACAATACAAACTAATTGTATTGTGATATACAACTTTTATTGTTATTAAATTCTACAAAATGCTGTGGGGGGATTTGAAACCGGCTGTGCATGCAAGAAACCACTTAAACATCACACAGGTGAAAAGATTCTGCATGGGGGAGTGGGGAAAACTTTCTCCCAGTTAATGTCAGAGACTGATAGAAAGTTATAGGAAACGTCTTATTGATGTTATTTCAGCCAATGGCGGCAATACCAGCTATTAGGGCATAGGGTGTCCTAACATTGTCCTCAGTAGGACATCCTTGAAAATCTGTTGTTAAATAAATTATACAATGGTTTAAATGTCATTGTTTTTGGTTCAATTACATCACCATTATCGATAGATATTGTTTGTTTTATTTCTTAAAAAAATGTGTCCCGATGTTTTCACTTGACTGTAAATCTATGTTAATGTCTATAATGTTACACCCCTACTACCAACAAGTTAACTTGTGGTGTTTTGATCTCTTAACTCTTTGAGCTTATGATAGTTTGTGTGTTTCAGACACAGATTCCCTGAAGAGTCACATAAGTAAAAATGGGTTGTGTGGAGAGGCTATTATCTGGCATGGCAAAGACTACTGAAACTCAACCGTCCTTTTGACGGTACTACATCTATGCCCTTGTTTAGTGTGGGATTACTGCGTAAAAGGGTTGTTTCGGATGTAACTTCAAGACTACAGTTACTATCAGTTGCAACAATGCTAATGAGCAGCAATGGGATGCAATTTCCCTTTCCCCCATTTACCTGATCCCTAATATACATTATTGTGTGGATGGTTTGCCTTTCTTCACTTCATGTAGTTGTATTGTCAAATAACCAGTTGGACAATCTCATTCACACAACATATATTGTGTTGTGCTTTGCCTAGTCAACCATAGACTAACCTGCAATCTACAAAGCATGAAGGACAACTTTTGATTTAATTCGAGTGCAGTGTATGGGTACAATTGCAGAAACAGCAAAAGGTCACATGTATAAAAAAAAGACCTATACGACAACAGGATTCTCTTTTATAAGATCAATCCAGAATCATCAAATGGCCAAAAACAAAAGAACAAACAACAACAAAAAAGAACCCCTCACATACAAAAGAAACAAAACACAAAAACAAAAAAATTGAAGTTGTCAGTTTACACCCGAGTACTCACAAACTATCCCATTCTGCAGCCAGTGGGGGTTAGCTTCAGTTCTCTCTCCACCTCTCTTCATCGGGCAATCCCACATGGAGCCTTGGTCCCTACGTGGCGCACTACCTTTCTCCAGAGTCCTGGGCAAAGTAGCCCACTTTTAAGAGGAATAGCGTGCCGTTTGGGACAAACGCTTACCTCGCCATTCTCCCAGGCAGCCATGGCATCGGTACATTTCAGCTTTTAGAAAGCTGTGGGTCCGGGGCCCACACTGTAATGACTAGCTAGGGCACAGCATGGGAGGGGACTGCTGGCAGATACATGCATTAAAATATTCCACCGTCTCCAGGCGGAGGCTAAGGGAAACGTGGGTAGACAGGGAATGACTGATTAAAGCCAATCTTTGTCACTGTGCCCCCCCCCCCCCAAACCCCGGACAAGGGGCCAGGTTTTGAGGCTTATTGAGCTGGGGCGGGTGAGGGAGGGGTCATTTTGGTCTTTTGTGTAAATGCGCAGTCAGAGATCACCTAGACTCAATTGTACGTGTACACGTGGGCCTAGTGAGGGTGGATTTGTCAAAGTTCTGGGTGACTTGTTTGTTGTGTCGTTGATTTGCTTCTGTTTGTTCCTTTGTTTGCTTGTGTTTAAGCCTTAAACGACAGATACAAAACACCCCGGAATGCCTGGGCATTGGGGTGGGCAGAAACATTGCTCAGCATTTAATTCAGAGACAAAAGTTTACAAAGGTAAGACAAAGCAACACCGCTCCTTTAGATGTCGTTTGATGTTTCTCGACAGGTTATGATTTTTGCTTTCTTAAAACTTGTATGACAATAATACCTTAATTTTTTGCCTTTTATTTTCTGTGCAGACAATTCTAAATTCTTAGGTATTTAACATTTTCCACCAGTTTAAAGAAGTAATCCAGAAGGGAGAAACAGAGCCACTGGCTGCCCTACCACATTGTTATCTCTGTTTTCTGTTGAGCGGAGGAGCCTTTCCCAGCATGTGTGTTCCTTGATGTTCGAGGGAGGAGAAAACCGTGTTGCTTGCTGGAACTTCTTTGTTTTAATATCTTAAACGAACGTAGCAGTTTCACCATTAACTTCTTTAAGCCGTTCCATTTTCAAATGCCACATCAATTCTCCTTTTCAAATTGCACTCTCATGCCCAAACGCAATATTCATCCCTACAGTTGTGAAGTAATAGCACTGCAATTTTGCCTAAAGCATCGTCAGGAAATGGGAAATTATGAACTAAATACCTTAAGTGCTGCAGTCGGGGGCAAACATGCTATCTGTGTGACCTATAAGGGTGCAGGTTTTTTCATACATGTTCAGTTCCTTAGTTCCTTCTCCAGTTATTCTGCAAGAGATATATTTATTAGCTTGAGCTTAGCACCCCCTGCAGTTAGTTTTTGTGCCCTGCTCTCCATAGTAGCCTCGCTCACCCACACAACCGCCACCAGCATCTCTCCCTCGCTCCCATTTCAGGGCAATTAGAGGCCCTTTCTACTTTGATTGTTGGGTAATTGAATTGGTTTGAGCCTGTATGGTTTCTTTTAGAATAATGCCAGTCATATTTCAGGCTTGGCTGGGGATCAGAGGAGTAGCGTTTTTTTCCAAGTAATTAAAGAAAGGGAGACGCCAGGTGTGGACAAGAGCAAAAGAGGAGAAAACAAGGAGACCACAGCCAGGATGAATGGCCCTGATTACGTGTTTGAGTGAAAATGAGGATTTTCTGGCTCAAAGACAAAGTGCAATTGCATTGGGTTGCCCTGGGTAGTCAATTGGGGTGGCAATTGACTGCTGTTGATCAGGGAACGATGCCTCGAGTAATTTTCCCCATTCATTGATCTGACAAAGAAAGCAGTTTTAAAGTGAAAAGAATTTGATCTGCGATATTAATATGACAAAATGTGTAATGTACAAAAACTGTATTAAGGACCTCAGTTGCAGTAATTACAAAAACTTTTTCACAATTGTATTATCTCATTTGTGTCAGTGTTATTACCAAAAACATAATCAATGAACAATAAAAATACATTCAAATACACACCAGTTACAGTTCAAACAGGACAGACTAATAACTGACTTTGCTCAAATTGCTGCTAATTTACTAACATTTATTAATTAAATTAGATTTTATGATTTCTAGTGGTGTCACGGCCTCCTCAAGTCGAAACAAAGTGTACAGCTACACTAAATATGTACGTACATCACACATTTGAAGAAGTATGTATGTAAAAAAGCATTTAATCTGGTCTTGGCGTGTCAAATAAATTCAACATTAACTAATGTACATTGTGGTCAGTTCTAGAGATTTACTTATAAGCCTGTTACAAAGTCTATTTTAAAATACAACAAAAATGTACTTAATCCCTTTATTATATTATGTTTCTGTCCATTAAACAAACCTTGATCGACCTCAAGAAACAAAAAACAAACCAATACCCAGTATCTGAAATAATTTCCTTTTGTCTTTTTTAACTTTACCATTGTGGTTCTGTTGGACAAGGTCATCGTAGTTGGAGTTTCTGGCTCTCCGATGTGCCAACTTGGTCTATGCGGAGAAGACTGTTTCTCTCTTCATTGAGACTGAATGGATTTTTAATCAACACATTATGCCAGTTGTTAATTGCCCGAGACGCCTGCTGCTAAAATAATTTGCTACTTTTTATTGTGCTATTAACCATCTGTTTAAAAACACAGGGCCGGGATTAGCATTTGTCCTGTGGTGAATGTTGACACGAGATAGACGGCTAATTTGCACCACCACGGCCTTATTTATCAGGGCACAAATTTGGGGAGGGAGAAAAACATCAAGAGTAAATTCATGTTTTGAAAATGGCAGATGAAAGGAATACCGCTTTTGATAATGGAGGAGGCTTGAGGATGACAATGTATGAAGCTGAAATTAAACGGAAAATTGGTCATTACCACTTCATGCAGCTGGCATAACCTCACATAAACTCATAAACCAAACCCAGCAAATATTACATGTTACCTTTTCTTTTGTAAAAGCAGAGATTGGACTCCTAGAGAATATTACCATTCTTTTGAGAATGCTTGCTATTGATCTCTGCCATTCTCAGTTGAGTTGGTCCAGGTCACCTGAAAACACCAGATAGCAACACATGAACCGTAAGAAATATAGACCACTAAGTGTTCTTGTTTGGAGGATCCATTTAGCCTTGCCAAAACAACATTCACTGCAATCAGTCACTAAATATAACCTAACAATAGCAGAGCACATTGATCCTCTTTATGGGTAGATGTGAGAGCTGTATACCAGGGTCAAAGGTAGCTATGACATTGCATAGCTATTCTACATCGTAAATATGAAGCTTTTATTTTTGGGAGGCAGGGGGTTGTGGTCAACCCAATGCTTTATTATATAGTCCTAATCAACTTTCTTTTGTGTGTTCTGTTTGTGTGTTTGTGTGTGTAGTTGGTGAAGAAGCCTCTCTGCTTCCGTTGAGGTGCTGCCATCCATTGGAAAACATATCCAGGCTAATGTACTGGTAGGGTGGTCACACATCCACATTTGTCTTTCTATATTTATAGGGAGCTAAGACCTTCTATTGTACCTGGAAAACATGTTTCCTATTATTATTCCTTAGCCCTGAACCGTCCCTAACCTTTGATACTGTAGACTACAGAACTCTTGTTGACAGGCTGGAAAATTGTACAGGGCTGTCCGGGACAGTCCTCAATTGGTTTAGGTCTTATTTGGATGGTCGAAGTTACTTTGTCACTATTGGCAATCCCGAATTTGATAGGGTGGCTATGACATGCGAAATTCCCCAGGGATCAGTTCTCGGACCGCTTCTGTTCAATGTCTATATGTTACCTCTGGGCCAAATTCTACAGAACAACAACATCAACTACCATAGCTACGCAGACGATACTCAATTATATATGGCTCTCGAACCATCAGACTATAGCTCAATAGATGCATTGTGTCACTGCAAAGAACAAGTAAATACCTGGATGAACCAATATTTTCTACAATTAAACCAAGAAAAAACTGAGATTATTATATTTGGCAACACAAACAACAGAACAAGTATTACTAAAGAGCTTGATTCTCGGGCCCTAAAGACCAGAGACCAAGTAAGTAATCTTGGTGTTCTAATAGACTCTGACCTCACGTTCTCCAGTCAAATCAAAATGGTCACCAAAACAGCATTCTATCAACTTAAAAAATAGCTAGAATCAAGGGCATGCTGTCCCGCAAAGACCAAGAAAAGCTTATCCATGCTTTTATCTCTAGTAGAGTTGACTACTGTAATGGGCTTTTAACTGGTCTTTCCAAAAAGACTATAAAAAAGCTGCAGCTCATTCAAAATGCTGCAGCAAGAATGCTAACCGGGACCAAGAGAACAGAACACATTACTCCGATTCTTAAATCTTTGCATTGGCTTCCAGTCAGTTTTTAGTGATGCTTTTAGTCTACAAATCACTAAATGGTTTCGGGCCTGAATACTTATCTAATATGTTTGAAGAATATCAACCAAGCAGGCCTCTAAGATCTACAAATTCTAGCCAGCAAGTAGAGCCTAGAGTCCAAACTAAACATGGCAAAGGGGCATTTAGTAGCTACGCGGCACACAACTGGAACAAGCTACCAGAAGATCTTAGACATGCCCCAAACCTGTCAATTTTCAAGTCTGGGTTAAAAACCCTCATGTTTTCACGTGCCTATGACTTAGGGCTTGACCACAAAAGGTGCCCTATTGCTTTAATAGATACTTCAAAAGCAAAATGGAAAACCTATACCAGACTTTTTCATTTTCCTTACTTTTTTAAAATCCTTCTTAATTTTCTTTTAAACTTTTATCTCTATTTTTTGTTTTTTTTTGTTTTGTTTTAATCTGTACATGTTAAATTGATCCATGTCTGTTTTAATCTACCTGTTAAAATTGTGACCGAAAAGTGGAAAGTTGTTGAAACAAGAGGTTGAATTGTGGAGTCGGTTTGTAAACTGCCTACTCGTACAAAGTGGGAATGTAAGTAATGCAATGAGTGTATGAGTGTATTATTGTGAATACACTGGGATGTAAGTGGGCGCGCTGCATCGTGTGAATGATCTACGGATAAAATATCAGGCTGTTTGTATAACGAGACCTGAGTTGCATTGGATGGTTACTGAGTGAATGTGTGGACGGGCGAATAGAGGACAAGTTGTAGATTGAGACTGTTAGTTATACAATTGTATTTCTCTTTTAATTCTTTTTGATTTCCCTTTTATTTCTCCTTTAATGTCTTGTCTTGTAAAGCACATTGAATTGCTTCTATGTATGAATTGTGCTATATAAATAAACTTGATTGATTGATTGAACCTTAGCCTCAATAAATGTTATGCCTAAACCTAAACAAGCCCTAACCCTTCGTAATGCCTAACCTTAAAGTTGATAGTATTTCAACACCATTCCAAAATATACATTAATCGTTACACTTAACACATCCGCTTGTTTGTATTTTTCCTGGTGGGCACCTGCCAAAACGAATGTGGATATATTTTTTTAGGTTTTACTATCCTTGCTGGGATATTAGGTCCCCACACGTACACAGCTGTGCATTGCATTGAAACATTTATTTTTCGGCCCTTAGGTATTAAGGTCGATAGGTCCTAGGTCTATAGCAGTGGTTATCAAACAGTCTACAGTTTGTTTTATTCAACAGTTTTTTACTCTATTACTTCTGTGATTGCCTGTGTGTGTGTGTTGTTCTGTGAGGGACAGTATAGTCAAGCCAATTAGAATAGAAGCTAGTTTGGAGCTACCAGCGGAATGGGCTCTCCGCACAACTCTTTCCGCATTCTCCTCAATACTGAATAGCGAAGTGGTCCCGGCATATTTGGGAAGCAATGCATACTAATAACACCAACCTTGTTGATGCGGTGCACAGAGGTACAGAGCAATGTTCTAACATTTTATTTTCCTGTTTCTAAAAGAATGTGTTCTTAGATATCTTTTTCCAAGTCTTACTCATGTTTACTAGCAATATACATGAATGGTATGATTGTGTACAACTAATGCACGCCAGAAACTGGCAAGCAGTATTTTAGGGAACTACGTCACAACCCTGAGTGCAAGTAGCTTATACCCATGTGTATCAGCCTGTTACTGAACATACAGCGGGTGAAATAAGTATTGAACATGTCAAAGGTTTCTCAGTAAATATATTTCCAACTGTGTTATTACAGTTATTACACATAACTTAAATTCTGAGCTTATTGGTTTTGGTTTCTTTGTATGTATGGGTTCCTTGGGTTGTCACCAACATCTGGTGAAAATGTTATATCAATAGCACCTTTGGAAATATATTTAGTGAGATGACAGAGCGGATCATCCAAGCATACAGGCTTGTGTGAGTTATCACATTTTTACTACAGTATTTAAAGAGGGACAAAAATGTCCCCAAACTGGTTAAATTACAAAAAGGCAACTAATAAGGAAATGCTGTTTAGATAGCTAGGATAGACATAGATGTGTGTTTTCACATAGGTGTGTTTTCACAAGTTTGTGTGTCAAGTCCATGTGTTTGGTCCACAGGGAGAACAGACGGTTCCGGGTATATGCGGTGATGCCTCTTCTCTCCGGCTTTGAAGGCGACATCTCCTCAGGAGGAGGCCAAGCCATCAAAGCCATCATGTACTTTAATTACAGGTAATCTTCACCCACACACACTCCTTCCCTAATTGCCAAATTGCCTCAATTATGCTCTAAATAAGCACCGGACATGCACCTTCGCCAGAAAGACAGACAAATTACAATGTCCAGGCTAAAAAACAACAGGTCCCTCGTCTAGCACTTGAAAGGCGATTAAGAAACGGATAAACCATCGCGTCTCCCACGCGGCACGGAAATAAGAGAAAAGGGAAAAAAGCGCTTTGATGAGCCAGCTCTGAGCTAAGTGGGCCAATAAGTGAGGACCGAGAGAAATGGTGGGGGATTAAAAGGGGAGATGATTGGGTGAAACAGAATGACAAGAGGATTGATGACTGCCTTTTTTTCTCCTCCCGGCAGGACCGTGTGTCGCGGAGATCGCTCCATCATCGAGAGACTGAAACGTGCGACTAAGTAGACGTCCCGCGGGCCACCAGTCCACGTCGCCATCTCGCTCTCTTGCACGCTTTCATTGTCTCCCAGAACGCTCATTATCGCCAGTGCACAACCACCCCCGTACAAACGCCGTTGACTGTGAGACGCGCTGGTCCTTTTGTAGAGACAAATGAAGATCCCGTGCCTTTTAATGGGCTAAATCTCTGACTAACGAGGCCCCTCGTTAAGGGGTAATGGGCCCCGGTGCAGCCGGCAGTAGTATTAGGAGTACACCAGTCAATTAGCTGAAACCTAACCCCCAAGTGCTGACGCGTGGTTGAACTAGTGAGAGGGGCCTAGATGTTGAAGCCTTTGATAGGAGAAATGGGAAAATTATGACACAACCTGTGTGTCTGTCTTTGTGTGCTTGTTCAATGGAAGACTGCTGGATCAACTGGCTTGAGGTGAAGTCCACAGCAAGCCGCTCATAGTTTATGATTGCATGGTCATCATTGGTAAATGCATAACACAACGTATTATAATATTGTTTGTCACTACATTACATAATAGCCACAGCTAACTGCTAATAGCGTATACTTTGCTGGCAGCCACAAAATAAATACCTGAACTGAGCGGCGACGTTCAATCTCGAGTGGGAAAACGCAGGATGAAAGTGTCTGCGACTACCGGATGTACGGTTTTCTGGCGCCTCCACGGTATCTTTCATGGATAAGTATCAATTACGTATTATTGATTAGTCACATTCCATATCATAACAAAGCTAAACTGAAAGAGTTGAAGCTGATGAACACATCATCGTTACTGGTCCAACTGCGTGACAAACAGAAATGCAAGGAGAAAATACCAGGATTCCATCACCTACAGTAAAGACATAAAGAATTTGCAACGCAGTAAGACAATCATAAATTGCCATATGGTTTAAATAGCTTGCTTGCTGCAGCTGGCTGCAGCCTATATAACTGGACATGACAGATAACTCAACACAGAACACAGCCTATAACACATTACAGCACAACGCAGCTGTAAAGTCCAGACCGTTTCAGTGAAATTAGTAAGCAGTTCCGCATTCACCCAGAAGATGGCAATGTCACACAGGTAAATAGCTGAATGACATTGGCTTCCAATATGCTTTATTTTTTACAATGCATGTGTTGTAAAAACTATTTAAAGGGCATCTGTCTCCCAGAACATCAACAATTTATTTTGTCTCGTTTGAAAGAAACTCCAGAAAAGGATTAAGTTATTATAATTATTATAATTAATTATTCAAATACTGACTCTAGACACATCCCATATATTAGCCATTTTGTACTCTTCATGCCGAAAAACAATTCAGTTCATTCTGTGTTGTTGTATCCAGTTCTTAATTTGCAACTCAGTTGCAAACATAATTAATAATAATGTATACAATGAGCTCTTTATAGAATCTTAAAGCACTTTAACAAACAAGCATAATCTATTTGATGACGATTAAGCCTTCGCAGGCCAAGTCTTTGGAGGCTACATATTCTAAAATTGGAGAGGATAAGTATGAGGAACAGGCTTTTCTTAACCTAAAAGCTACACTGGAGCCATCGAGTGTCTGGCTTTGACATCAGGCATAAAGGAATGCTACCTTTGAAATCAAACACATCATCTAGACTATATTCCTTCTCCTGTCACACTCCAGGCATCTCATAAAAAAAATCTGACAATGGAGGTGTAGAGAAACAAAAAGCTGTGCATTTTTTTCAAAGCACTAGTCGACTGGCATCGTGTGAGTAGCTGTTTTTAAAATGTAAAAACACTTGTTGAAGAGCTCACCCTGTGAGTCTGCCGGCTGGCTCAGCGTTCATCAACAACAGGAGCATGCTGGGTAAGCGAGACAGTGAGATGGGTGGTGGTAAAGGACACGGACATGGTTACGACCGTCGTGGATTGAGAAAGATTTGAGGCCGAGCCCTCTCACTTAGAGAATTCCCATTCCACTTTCTGTTTGAGGAGAACCTTTCCCTTCCATCAATTCGAAGGAGGGCATGATTGCTATCGAGTTCTGCAAATAGAATTATGGTAAACATCTAATCATAGCTGTCAGAATTATTTACATTTCTGGATATTTCCTTAAATTTCAGTTTGAGCAGGGACAATATGTTGGTCTATTTTTTCCAAACTATGTAGGCAGGTTGCCTAGGATTTAAGCCTTTAAAAACCAAAAGAATAATAACGTCCCAGAGATTCTAAATTAGATTCAGGTCTAGGGAACGTAAGGGCCTCAATGGCATCAATGCCTTCGTCATCCAGGAGCTGCCTGCACACGAGGCCAGGCATTGTCCTGCACCAGGAGGAACCCAGGGCCCACTGCACCTGCATAAGGTCTGATGATGGATCTGAGGATTTCATCCCGGTACCTAACAGCAGTCAGGATACATTGGCTAGCACATTCGCAGAACAACACAGCTGGGCTGTGAGCACTGGTCACACTAGAGGAAGTCAGGTCCTCTTGCCCCCCCAATAAAGTCTGTTTCTGACAGTTTGGTCTGAAACATGCACACCAGAAGCTGGCAGTTCTCCTGCTGTTCCTTCTCGCACTAAGGTCCTGCTGCTGGGTTGATGCCCTACGGCCCTGTCAAGCTCTTCTCGTGTACCGGCCCGTCTCCTGGTATCTCTTCCATGCTCTTGAAACTGTACTGGGAGACACAGCAAACCTTCTTGCAACGGCACGTTTGGATGTGCCATCCTGGAGGAGCTGGACTACCTGTGCAACCTGAATGGGCTGCAGGTATTGCCTCATGTTGCCAGTAGTGTACGAAGACACTAGCAAAATGTACAACTACAGAAGAATCAGTAAGGAAGGAAAAATCAATTGCCTGTGGCCACCACCTGCAAAACCATTCCCTTTTTTGGGTGTTTACTTCGTTTACACTAAAAAAGGTGACATGAATTCACAAGAGCATATGCTTCCTAAATGGACAGATTGATATCCCTGTGGTTCAACTGACTAGGGGTTTCACTGTGGTGATTATATGTTCCCTTAATTGTTTTGAGCAGTATGATGAAAAGCTTTGATTAAATAGGAAAATTAGTTAGATATTTTCTGGGCAAATATAAGCATTTACAAATAATGCAGCAAAAGTTTTCAAAATGGAACATGCATTTAAAAACCATTATTCCATTCCCAAACTTTCAGATCCAATCCAGGCCTAACATACAGTGCATCCGGGAAGTATTCACAGCGCTTTACTTTTTCAAATGTTGTTTTGTTAACAGCCATATTACAGAATAGATGTAAATTCTACTTAACATGTGGAAAAAGTGCTGTGAATATTTTCCGGATGCACTGTGTTAATATAGTGGAGTATAGATATTTCAGAGAAATGTTGATTGTTTGAAAATATGAATATGTTTGTTTTTAAATACCTGCATTACTTTGTGCTTTGTAATGGACTATAATATAAATGTAAAATGATTTTTACTGGACATCAGTACACATACAGCTTTTACTATCCTAACTCCTCAAAAAGACACATTGTTGAACTACAAATAAAAATGACAGTAGAAGTCAACATATAATATAACATGTTGTTTTACAGGTGATGCTATTGTGGACATGTGAACCAACAATAACTTCCAGGAAAAGGAAAGAATGTGCTAAAAAAACCTTTAAGGGTCCACGTATGACAATAAACAATTGTTTACACACTCTTCCTTCAGCTTATATACTTCTCTTCTGCATACTTTTTGACAGTGAACAGCACTTTAACTTGCTATTATAAGATAAACAGATTTCTAGGCATTACTTTTTTATTGATTTATTTCCTTACCACAAATTTCACGTTATTGAGATTGGACTAAACTTATATTATTCAGTCTGGGTACTTAGCGTTGGGCTTACATATGTGACCTAAACTTGTCTTGTAGGGTATATTAGCAGAAGTGGTGGCCAACTAAACTACTGTCACTAGGTAGGTCATTCTGAGGTGCTTGGCTGTTGTTTCACCTTTCAGATGGTCTGTAGGTTTAGCTATGGTTAGCATATGCTGAAATTCCTCTGGTACGTTCTTTCGCCAGACAATTTCAAGATATTTTCAAGATATAATCAAGATATGTCAAGATATGATTTGGTTCTTTTCAGATCATAACATTTCCTGTGTGGTTGTGACCATGAGGCATCTGCATTCTTAGTACTTGTCCCTCCATGAAGGTTTTCAGTGGACATTTCCATTGGACTTGTCATAGCTCAAGTTTTGAGCAATACTCTGTCTTCACACTCCCTCTATACACTAATGCATATCAAATGTTTTGATAATTCACTCTTCACAAATTTCCAAACATAAAAGCATTTAAACAAAAATAACATTCTTTCTTGTACAGACACATTTCCTTTAACTAGAAATATCTTTATTTTACTTGTTCTACTCCAGAACAAGAAACCCAGATTCATAAATAATGATGTGATTATAAGCTAATTGACAGTAAATATATAATAAAACATTGGAGATGTGCAGAGATAATGGCACAGTTAACAAAGACAACATGAGACTCTGAAATATGGCTATGCATTTCAAGCACATGATCATTTCATAAATTCAATTTGCAGCAACATAATACAATAAATATGTATAATCTGTTTTGGTTTCATATTATATAACTATAAAATTGTCTTTGTAGATGACATTATGATGAAACGTAAAGCCACGTAACAGCTTGTGGACTTGATTAATTAATATGACTCATTTTGTATTTCCAGTATACACTCTGTGACATTCACAACCCAAGATCCATTGATGCTAATTAAAAGTTGTTGTGACAGGGTACCACGCATAAATATGTTTAATAGACAACATAAAAACTATGCATAGAAAAACAACAACATTTAAAGGTAACTTTCATTGGGACTCTAAAATCAGTAGTTCCAAACCTTTGCGTTGAGCCCTTTTCAATGTCCTTGTGAGACACCAAACAGCAAAACCAGTTTCTCAAATACACAACCGTTTTGAACCAGCTTTAACAGAAACCCATAAGCAACTTTCCATTCACAAACCCCAATTTTGAGAAAACACTGCTCCTAACATTTAACCGATGCAAGATGGCAACCGACTCAAGATGGCTGCTCATGACTTGTTCAGCAGACAAGTGAGACAAAAATACACCCTGTAACCCCCTATAACACCAGTCAATTGTTTCTGAATATCTATTTAGAAAAATGCTAAAAGAAAATTTGGAAAACACTGCTGTATTGTGTATTTAGTAAGCAAACTGGGGCCTTGTCCGATATAAGTGTAGCTTCGTATTTTCTCATTGTCCCTTTAAATGTCTATGAGGTCGTCACCGCTCTCATCGCTCTCCACTGTCAGCTGACGCGTCCACCATTTCTTGACCTCAGATCCCGAGGATGCTTCGTCGCTCACAGGGTTCATCTTACACACGATGGACTTAACACTGGTACGACCTGGCCAGATAAACAGTACACATACAGTCACGTGAAACAGTAAATACACGTCCTGAGGAGTCTATTATTTTTGTATTAGTTTTTTGTACATATTTGAAATATTAGTTTTAAATTCCAATGTCTTTTATTCAGACAGATAACCCAATGTAACAAATGTTGCACTGAAACTATATATGTAATTGAAATAAAACTATAGGTAGACACAATTTTACCATCACATACACTGGCTAAAATTAGAATCAAAAGATTAAAAAGTCCTTAGTGACATTTTAATGAAATAACTACAAAATACAGTCATAGCCAAAAATATGGGCAGACAATCCACTAATCCTCCCATAAAATTGTTCCAATGACAAATGCTTTGGTATTCAAGTGTTTATTTCTTGTTTGCATTTGAACAACACAAATGCAAACTGAGACATTCCACACAGAACTCCAAAAATGGACTGCACATAATTATTGTCACATCCTTTAACCATCAATGTAGTTCTTACACCCCTCTACAGGAATTTTGGACCACTCTTCTTTTGCCAACTGCTCAATGTCTTTCAGATTTGAAAGGTTCCTTCTCCTAACTGCTGTTTTGAGATCTCTCCATGGGTGCTCAATGGGATTTAGATCTGGACTAATTGATGGCCACTTTAGAACTGTCCAGCGCTTTCACTTAAACCATTGCTTTTTGAAGTATGCTTTGGGTCATTATCCTGCTGTACGACCCAGCTTTTTGACACTGGGCCCTACATTGTGCCACAGAATTTGTTGGTAGTCTTCAGATTTCATAATGCCATGCACACAGTCAAGATATCCAGTGCCTGAAGCAGCAAAGCAACTCCATACATCAGTAACCCTCCACCATGTTTGACTGTAGGGACAATGTTCTTTTCTTTGAAGGCTTATTTAGTTTTCTGAACACAAAAGAATGATGTGCTTTACCAAAAATCTCTATTTTAGTCTAATCTGTCCACAGGACATTCTCCCAGAAGGATTTTAGCTTCCTCAGGTAAGTTTAAGAAAACTCCAATCTTTATGTTTCTGTGTCAGCAGCGGGTTCATCCTGGGTCTGCTACCATAGTGTCCTACTTCATTCAGAGGACTACAGATAGTGTGTGCTGACACTGTCGTACCCTGTGTCTGCAGGTCAGATTGAATTTGTTTGGAAGTTGTTCAAGGTTCTTCATCCACTATTCAAACAATCCTTCATTGCAATCTTTCATAAGTTTTTCTCTAACATCCACATCCAGGGAGATACAGTGCCATGGGCTGTAAACGTCTTGACAATGTTGCACATTGTGGACACAGGAACATTAAAAGCTCTGGAGATGGACTTGTAGCCTTGAGATTGTCCATGCTTCTCCAAAATCTTGGGTTATCAAATCCTCAGACAACTCTTCTTTCTTTTGTCCATGCTCAGTATCATACCCACAGACACACAACAGAAATGTTGGGTACATTTTTCTCAATTTTAACTGGTTGCAAGTCTGATATCTATATTGCTGGCACCTGTGAATTGCTACATGTGAGTTTAATTACAAATTGAAGGTGATTCACATTTTTGAAATACAATTCTTTCAGAAGATTGAAAAGGTGCCAATAATTTTGTTCAGTCAGCTTAGTGTTGTATTACCTGACCAGAAATGCAGGGGCGCCCATATTTTTGGCCATGACTGTACCTTCACTGTTATTTTTTAAACAAGGTTACCTTTAAATGTAAATTGTGTTACATATTACCAAATATGTAAAAATAAATAATAATTTGATTATATACTGTATAAATTAGGACTGAGAGAGCTAATGCGTATCATATTTATCACATGAAAAAACAAAATTCAATCTTATGACAAAATTATGAAATGTGGTAAAAGTGTATCCATAACTCAATAAATAAATGTTCACGTTCAATCTTAAAATGTCTGACTTCAGCATGCTTTGAAAGAAAAGGTAACATGTAGTAAGTATAAACACAAAGTTGACTGATGGTTCATATAGTCAGACCTGTGTGTAGTTTGAAAATTCCAAATACAGTTGGAAGAACAAGTGTTTTATTTTGCAGGTTTTCCTACTTACTAAGCAGGTAGAGGTCTGTAATTTTTATCAAAAGATACACTTCAACTGTGAGAGACGGAATCTAAAATCAATCTGGATAAAAAAATACAGAAAATCACATTGTATGATTTTTAAGTTTATTGCATGACTTAAGTATTTGATACATCAGAAAAGCAGAACTTAATATTTGGTACAGAAACCTTTGTTTGCAATTACAGAGATCATATGTTTCCTGTAGTTCTTGACCAGGTTTGCACACACTACAGCAGGGATTTTGGCCCACTCCTCCATACAGACCTTCTCCAGATCCTTCAGGTTTCGAGGCTGTCGCTGGGCAATACGAACTTTCAGCTCCCTCCAAAGATTTTCTATTGTGTTCAGGTCTGGAGACTGGCTAGGCCACTCCAGGACCTTGAGATGCTTCTTACGCAGCCACTGCTTAGTTGCCCTGGCTGTGTGTTTCGGGTCATTGTCATGCTGGAAGACCCAGCCACGACCCATCTTTAATGCTCTTAATGAGGGACGGAGGTTGTTGGCCAAGATCTCGCGATACATGGCCCCATCCATCCTCCCCTCAATGCTGGGCAGTCATCCTGACCCTTTGCAGAAAAGCATCTCCAAAGAATGATGTTTCCACCTCTATGGTTCACGGTTGGTATGGTGTTCTTGGGGTTGTACTCATCCAACTTCTTCCTCCAAACACGGCGAGTGGAGTTTAGACCAAAAAGCTGTATTTTTGTCTCATCAGACCACATGACCTTCTCCCATTCCTTCTCTGGATCATTCAGATGGTCATTGGCAAACTTCAGACGGGCCTGGACATGCGCTGGCTTGAGCAGGGGGACCGTGCGTGCGCTGCAGGATTTTAATCCATGACGGCGTAGTGTGTTACTAATGGTTTTCTTTGAGACTGTGGTCCCAGCTCTCTTCAGGTCATTGACCAGGTCCTGCCGTGTAGTTCTGGGCTGATCCCTCACCTTCCTCATGATCATTGATGTCCAACGAGGTGAGATCTTGCATGGAGCCCCAGACCGCGGGTGATTGACCGTCATCTTGAACTTCTTCCATTTTCTAATAATTGTGCCAACAGTTGTTGCCTTCTAACCAAGCTGCTTGCCTATTGTCCTGTAGCCCATCCCAGCCTTATGCAGGTCTACAATTTTATCCCTGATGTCCTTACACAGCTCTCTGGTCTTGGCCATTGTGGAGAGGTTGGAGTCTGTTTGATTGAGTGTGTGGACAGGTGTCTTTTCTACAGGTAACGAGTTTGAACAGGTGCAGTTAATACAGGTAATGAGTGGAGAACAGGAGGGATTCATAAAGAAAAATTAACAGGTCTGTGACAGACGGAATTCCTACTGGTTGGTAGGTGATCAAAGACTTATGTCATGCAATAAAATGCAAATTAATTACTCAAAAATCATACAATGTGATTTTCTGGATTATTGTTTTAGATTACGTCTCTCACAGTCGAAGTGTGCCTATTATAAAAATTACAGACCTCTACATGCTTTGTAAGTAGGAAAACCTGCAAAATCGGCAGTGTATCAAATACTTGTTCTCCCCACTGTATGCTTTCATCAGATTTGATCCAACAACATTACCATAGTACTGTCCCATTCCAATTGATAGCAGTTTGAGTCCTTGCAGCCTTTTGCACTCAATCACTTACCAGGAGACATCAATTAAGTCTGTGAGGGTTAGGTAATTGGGGGGGGGGGGCATTGGGATTGGGTCCTTAAAGCTTTGCTGTTTATAATGTTGCTGCATATAATTGATAGGAGTGTCTACTCTGTAGTTCTTCACAAGATGTCATGATATGTTTATTGCTTTATTTTAGTGATTCAACCTCAGGTAAAAAATGGCGATTAATCAAAGCAAATTGTGCGAATAATTAGTTTTTTTGTAACATTCTTTAAGTTGTAATTACACTACATGGCCAAAACTATGTGGACACCCCTACTAATTATTGAATTCAGTGTTTCAGCAAAAGCCATTGCTCACAGATGCTTGATATCCAGCACATAGCCATAGAAAACATTGGCAGAACTGTACAATGTGTCGTACTGAAGAACTCAGTGACTCTATTAAAGGATACTACCTTTGCCACAAGTCAGTTTGTGAAATTTCTGCCCTTAAAGATCTGCCCCAGTCAACTGCAAGTGCTATAATAGTTAAGTGGAAGCATCTAGGAGCAACAACAGCCCAAACATGCAAACTCATAGAGCGGGCCGCTGAAGTGAGTAAATATTGCCTATCATCTGTTGCATCACTCATCACAGATTACCAAACTTCCTCTGGAAGCAACATTAGCACAAGAGTTGTTTGTGACGTGCTCCAGTGAAAAGTCATCTCAATGCTACCGGACACAACAACACTTTAGATAACTGGGTGCTTCCAACTTTGTGGCAACAGTTTGGGGAAGGCCCTTTCCTGTCCAAACACGACTGTGCCCCTGAGCACAAAGCAATGTCTATAAAAACATGTTTTATTGAGGTCGGTGTAGATAAACTTGAGTGGCCTACACAGAGGCCTGTCCTCAACACCATTAAACACCTTTGGGATGAATTGGAAAGGTGATTGTGAACAGGCCTTCATATCCATCATCAGTGTCTGACCTAAAAACACTCTCTTGGCTGAATGGGTACAAATACCCACAGAGACAATCCAAAATCTTTTCATAACCTTGTCATTGAGATGTGGTATGAGAAATTGGTATAATTAAAACAAATACATAGATTTCCTGATTAATTGGATTCTTGTTTGGACTGTAATGTCACGGCTGGGAGCCTCTGGGCCACTCTATGTGCTCAGAGGTCACAGTCAGGTCCATACCACAGAAGTGCCTCAAAGGATCTCTGTGTTGCCGGTTATGGATGCTAGAGGCAGCTGAACATCGAGGTCTCTAATTGGGGATCCTATTTAAGTTGCCCTTCTGGTCTTTAGTTTGTGGTTCATTGTTTGCGTCAGTTTATTGCTGTACCTCAGTTCCGGTTTTGCCTCCCCTTTGTTATTTTTGTCTTTTTAGTTTAAAAAATAAAATGATGTCCTGAACTCGCTCTGTGCCTGGTATCCTGCGCCAGAACTGTGCCTGGTATCCTGCCCCAGAATTGTGCCTGGTATCCTGCCCCA
>JACXGK010004206.1:0-10608 GCA_016801125.1 Novumbra hubbsi | reverse complement strand
TGGTATCCTGCCCTAGAAGTGTACCTGGTATCCTGCCCCAGAAGTGTACCTAGTATCCTGCCCCAGAACTGTGCCTGGTATCCAGCCCCAGAACTGTGCCTGGTATCCTGCCTCAGAACTGTGACACGGACTATCTGAAATCAATTCTTGAAACCCAGAAATGTATTTTATAAATATACGCATTTTCTATTTGGAGGTGTTAAATGAGTGGGAGATTAGAACAAATAAAACCCACCACTGTGACAGATAGTCTCCCTAAAATGATCCGTGTTGTGGCATTGATGGAGCTGCTTCATGTTGGCTGTCAACCACAAACTAAACTAAGCTCTCAAATGTCCAGCTATCGCCCCGTTGCCTGGTGGAGTGGATTATAAATACTTGTTTATAACTGATAATTGAATGCAGATTAAAAAAATTTATGCAAATAATTATTTGATGATACACACATATATGAAAACAAAAAGCAAGTTTCTGTTAAAAACAACTAACCCTATTGACTTATTCAATTTTTATAATTATTTTCAACGCCTGGCAACAGCACTGTCACTGGCAGGATTCATATGCCTTCTCAGTGCTGCATTCAACAGCTGTTTGTTTTACATTCTTAAATTCAATGTAATGTATTTTTTATTAAATCAATGTTGAATTGTTAAGGAATCGGGAGCGAATTATTAAAATCAAATCCGTAAATCAGTGCCTACACCCAGCCTTAATGAGAACAAAATATGTTTAAAGAACACTGAAAATGCAGAGAAAAACATGTACAATAACTTTTTACCTGTCATTGGGACTTGTGAAACACCAAACAGCACATTTAAAATTAAATTTGAAGCATTTTAAGGAATCTGAATTACCAGTATGAAACCAGTAATTCATGCCTGTTGCCAAAGAGCACACACGCATACCCACAGACGTGTCCACGGTACTGACCTGCAGGTAACCTCCACTGCCCAAGTTTCCTCTGAGGGCGTTCTGAGGAGTCCTGTCGGTATCCACCACGGTCTGACAAAGTAGGGCTCAGCAACTGCTGGAGACCAATCAGCTACAGGCGAATAGGAGAAAAATACACATTTCCTGTAAAGAGCATTCACAAATGTTTTGCACAGCAAAATGTTATTTCATTTACCTCCTACAGATGTATTGAAAACTGGGTTTTGAATGAACATCTGAGTGTTTGTGCCCTGTACCTCGGGCTGTGTTGGATGGTCCTGGTTAGCATGGACGTCATCGCTTGGCAGGGTTGTCTGTATGCTGGGGGGGTTGAGGAAGCGACTGAGCTCCTGCTGTTGGCTCTCTCTCAGACTGTGAATGATGCTGCACGACTGCTGCTGTTTCTGCAAGGGGAGAAACATGGTGAATGGGTCCTTACAGAACACCATACAGGGCCCTACAGTCGGTCCTAACAAACCACAACACTTGGGACGAGTGTCTCCAAGCCCAACTGCTGCTGTTTTCCTGAGAACCTTGGGTGGGTGAGTCCAAACAGAACACCATACAGCACTAAACAGTTTGTCATCCTGGAAATGTACAGGATGAACAGTCCACAAATGTCAGTGAAACACTAAAATGTATATACTGTGGCTCAGAAAAGTATTCACCCAATTGGAGTTTTACACATTTTATAGAGTTACAGTATAATTTTCTTTTTATTTAATTAGTAAGTCGTTATTTATAACTGAACTTGGCCACCTGATGCGTGAGGCAAATCTTAAAAGGTGACAGTCCTGAGACAATGTTCATACTGCAACCATAACCCAGTGCTGCACAATAGGGGCCTTCACAGGAGAGCCCTTGTTTTCCAGACGTCACATCTGAGACAAAGTGGAAAAACTGGTGAGATCAGAATGAAGCTTTTTGGCCTAAATGCTAAACATCATATATTCCATTAGCCCAACGGTGCACAATGATCATGAGAACACCATACTTACCATAAACCATGGTGGTGGCAGCATCACCGTAATAAAACAACTTATGTTATGAAAAGTGCGTGTATACTCGTGTATAGTGGAATAGGTCTCTTACGGCACGGATGCGTTTGAGGCACTTCTTGAGCCACATGCGTATGGTCTGCTTGGCCACTTCTTCTTCTATGGTGTACTCCAGCTGCTCTCTAGCCAGCAACTCCTCTAGTTGTAGAGACTTCCTGATGTCCACCGAGCGGTACGACAACATACTGAAGCAACAGTGAGAGAGGGGGAAGAAAGAATGTGAAAACATAATAATGAAAACATTTTAATAAAAATGATGTTAAATGTTTTTTAAACTGTAAACTGATGCCCAAGTGTGTTGGTTTATACTACAAAAGAGGTTTGAAGCGAAGGAGTGGTAACATCAGTCATCTCTGCACCTCAGTCCCGTGGTATGTGGTTCACCTTCTAAGGCAGATACATTTATATAGCAATGTGTCATTAAGAACTCCCAGGCTCAGTCACGGCCAAATGAATGTAATTACTCACCATGTGTCCCGGAACAAAACATCAGTCTAGAGCCCTCTCTCATGGATTTAGTTGTCATGACTTTCAGTTCAGAATATTTTTGAAGTTAATGCCAGAATGCATGTGAAATTAAGAATTAAAAACACTTGAACTTTCGTATGTAAATACAAAACGGAAAATGTTCAACGCAGCAAACTGTAAGCAGACGGGTAAATATCCACCATTTGAGTACGCACTAAGCCTGAGCTTGAATATGGAGCTACCTGATGCTAGGCAAGCTTATTTAATGCAAGAATAGAGTTAAGTTTACATTTGCTTTGTAGTATAGCGATCTTAGCACACCGTGGAACGTCTGTTAAAGTGTGTGCATATGCGTGCTGTCGTCACCTGAGCACGTCGTGGAAGGTGACGTCCCCTCCGTTGTGCAGTCTCTCCATCTCGTAGCACATGTGTTTGAACAGAAGCTTGTCCTTGTCCAGGTCCACCTCCAGTCTGCCCCTCAGCAGGCGAAGCAGGAACTTCACCCGCGATGTGGGGATTACTCCCTGGGGGAGGATGGAGGATAGAGGAGTTCACCACACATTTGTAGCCTCTCTGTCCCTCCCTGTGGCTCTCATCAATTTCCAACCCTCACCAGACACGGTTCGTTCCCCATCATGACAGTTTATTTCTCTATTTCTACATCAATACCTCCTATAATAGGGTGGTAGGTAGCCTAGTGGTTAGTGTGTTCAGGGATGGACAAAGAAACATCAACATGTTTTTTTTTTTAATAAGATACAAAATACCTTAATGTTGAGTGTATCAAAAGAATCTACAAAATACAGCAGCCCCGCCATGTATCAAAATAAACTACAGTATTTTTGTATTTTAATAATAAAATGTTACAAGTCAGCATGAAATCACTTTGCAAACCACCCATCAAAAGGCCTAATTGATCTATCCCTTCACCAGTACACCTAGTTTAATAGGTAGACAAAGTTTGATAATATCAGCTTTGCTCTTCCTAACAAGTTATGCAATAAATCTGATTTATGCAACCAGTTAACAGATCAAATATTCACATATCCCTGTGATCACCCAGATCAATTTTAGTTTTAAAGTAACCAACAGTTTAATTTTTACATAACATTATGCTAAAACAAACACCAGCAACTGAACTGTTGAACTGTTAAAAATTTCTGGATAGCTGGCAACCTACACGTTTCTCACCTCGACCTTCTTCAGATATGGATCCATTTTCTCTTCTTATCTCAACAAGTCTGGGAAATCTTTTGAGTAGCACCAATCGGAGGTAGCATTTTTATGATGTAATCATATCGACAATTTTCCAGTATTTTTATACTACAAAATACAAATCACAAAGTATTTTGATACAAAATATAAAGCCATTTTCATCAACCCCATCAAATACAAATGACAAAATACTATTTTGTACAATACATACTATTTTGTTAAATACTGTTAAAATAATTTTATGTATTATAAAAAATGCCCATCCCTGAGTGTGTTGGGCCAATAAACGATATGTTGTTAGTTCCAAACTGAGCTGATAAGGTGAAACCTATGTGGCTGTGCCTTTGAGCAAGTCACATAATCCCATTTGCTTCAGGTTGGCTATTGGACGTCTGACCCGGGCTGGGACCTCATTATGCAAATGTGTCACAGGGGGAGATGGGATATGCATAGTAATTCAAATTTAATAAAAATATAACCACCCACCTCAATCCTCTCACCTCTCTCTTGTCATCAACAATGTTCCAGATAGATCTATAAGGGTCACTGACACCTTTCTCTCTCCCCCTCCTCGGTCAATCCTCTCACCTCGCTGGTCATCAACAATGTTCCAGCTGTATCTAGAAAGTTCACTGACACTTTTCTCTCTACCCCTTCTCGGTCAATCCTCTCACCTCTCTCTTGTCATCCACATTGTTCCAGATGATCTGAAAGTGTCTGAGATCGTTGTAGCTCAGTAGCTGGTCCTCCTCAGTGGAGTAGAACAGAGAGAAGTTTTCCACGATGATGGCTGGGAGACATATTTGGAGTTACCACGGCTGTCTGAATACTTCAATGTAGCATACATTAATACACTATCATTTAAAACTTTAGGGTCACTTAGAAATGTCCCAATTGTTTTTTCTAGTAACAAGTAATTACATCAAATTGAACAGAAATACAGTGTAGACATTAATGTTGTAAATGACTAATGTAGCTGGAAACAGCTGATTTTCTTTGGAATATCTACATAAGCATGCCTATGTGCATATAAACACCAGCACGTAATATAATCTGTTAGAAATTTATGGATAGCTGGCAACCTACATGTTTCTCACCTTGACCTTCTTCTTCGGATATGAATTAATTTTGGCTTCTGATCTTAACAAATGTTGGAAATTTGCTGAGCAATTTACTATCAGTACTGTTTTCCAAATGCACATAGTGTTTGCCAATTTTAAATTTCTAATTGATCCTTACAGAACCCTTTTGCAATTATGTTAGCACAGCTGAAAAGTGTCAAACATGGTGGAGGCAATGTGATGGTCTGAGGGTGCTTTGGTGGTGGTAAAGTGGGAGATTTGTACAGGCTAGAAGAGATCTTGAAGAAGAAAGGCTATCACATGTAGATGGTGCTTGATTGGAGCAAATTTTCTACAACAGGACAATGACTCATTACCCAGCTCCAGAACTACTTAAGGAAAAAGCAGTCAGCTGGTATTTAATGGAGTTGCCAGCACAATCACCGATTCTCAATTCTATTGAGCTGTTGTGGGAGCAGCTTTAACAATTGGACAGCTAGAATGCCAAAGGTCTGCGTAACTGCAAAAAGAGGATTCTTTGAAGTTTGAAGGACACAATTATTATTTAAATAAAAAATGATTTCATTATATTTAACCTTTTCATGACAATTTCTAAGTGACCCTGAACTTTTGAAAAGTTAGTGTCCATCCAAGCCAACACATCACTTTTCAATTCAATTTCTCCATATATCATTGCAGTGGCTGTCGGGGGCGAGAGAGGAGTTAACATCAAATGCCTGAAAAACTCTCTTGCTCTCACTATTTTTCCCTTTCTCAATACCCTCCATTTGTCTTCCTCCCGGCACACCCCTCCCTGCTTAGTCGGCAGACCCAGACGGGGGAGGCGGTTAATGATTTCTGTATGGCGAGATTTGATGACTGTCCTGATGATGAGGTGTACAATAACAGTGTTAATGTGTCCCGGCCAGAGGTGACACGGCTTATTGTGTTTTATACGCTTCGTGCCTCGCGCGGCAGGAAATGAAATATGGGCCTGAGCGATTATACAGGAAATTGTCATTTGCAAGAGTTGTCACAAACACACACACACACTTACCCACGAGAAGGTTGAGCATGATGTAAGCAATGATGACATAGAATGAGCAGAAATAGATGAGTGCTCCAGCATAGTTGCCACAGTCTGTCTCCCAGTAACGATGCTTGTCAGGTGTACAGAAGGGAGGCTGCACCTGGAAAAGGGAACATCCCAAACATGACAACCTCAAAACATTTGTCAACCCACAACAACCTGACCTGCAGATTACAAGACTGTATAATTAGATAGATTTCATTATTCATTAGTTTGTTCGAAGAAGAGTATGCACCCTTTTATTTTATTGTTTACTATGTTGAGAAACTTGTTTACACATGGGCATTTGTTGAAACTGGTTGAGGCCTTGCACTTCGTACAAAACAAACAATATTACACTCAGCTTTCCGTTTCATGCATCTTTACTTGAATCTCCAACTGGCACGTGTACATGCGAAGGAGGAAAATCGACTGCATCTTACCATGCAGTCATGCATGATCTTATTCCAGTCTTCCCCAGTGACGATACGGAACAAAACAGTGATGGCCTTGCCCGCCGTAGAAAAGTTAGCATGCCTGTTGTTAAAAAACATGTAAAAAGAAGAAACAACGCACACTTTTTTTTTGTCTTGCACTTTATTTAATTAATATGGCTGTAGTGGGTGTGACTAACTATTAAGCCACTTCAGGTAACTGACACTACCAGAAGTCACCCAATATAATAAAGTTTCCGATTGATCAGAATCTATCGTTCTGTCTTCGAGCCAGACAGTTAAATCAAATTGCCCCTGTGGGAGCATCCGCTACATTACCAAAAAGTAAAAAAAGACAGTGGAGGAAAGGGATGTGTCTGAGTGTTAGAGAATGAGTGTTGGGGTTGACTTCTGACCTGTTGATGTTCTCTCCGTATTTGACGGTTCCAAAGAGGACGACGCCCGCAAAGGCGTAGCAGAGTAGGAGGAGGAACATTCCCACAATGATGAAGAAGCTTTTATACATACTAACCACCACTGTCAGCAGCAGCATTTTCAAAGTCACCTACAAACGTGTGTGCACACAAAACACATCCACAAAGCAGTTGATGAGGAAGGTACATTAACAATAGTGATCATTGTCTAAGGATGAACTTTTCTCTATCAGCATGTATGCTAGTTGGTCACACCAAACTCAAACACTGCTGCAATCCTATGATGCAATCAATTAAAATAGGTTTTAAGTATACCCACATGCTTCCCACAGATGGTGAAGAACCTGAACACGATGACACAGGTGCCCATCATGTAGGTATAAGCATTCTACAAGAGGAAAAATCAATGTTGCAACTGTACATTACTCGTCACTCAAAACAACAGTGGCTAGCATGTTATTCCACTGTTTGCAAACATTCTAGTTTGATTTGTATGATATTATGTGTTTGTATAAATTCAGGTCCTCACCAGTAGAGCAAAATGCAGAACTATCCATATGACCCCCAGTATTGTCACCAGTAAATCATAGCGGTTTCTTCTGCTTTGCCAGTAACCGGCCGGGGACATAGCTATGAACTTCATGGTTACCTGGGTAAAACAACATCAATATCAATCAATTCCACTCATCTACCTACCTACCTACCAACCCACCCACCGACTCACCCACCCACCCACTCGTCTGTCTTTTTTGTAGCAGAAGTACTTAGTAACACAGGACAATTCTGCCTTGGGATCAATACTTCACAGAGCAAACAGCCCAGATTCTTACCTCTAACACAAAGATGATGGTAAAGACCACCGACATGGTGGCCAGAGGCATTGTAACTGCTTCCTCGACATCCCACTGAAACACACAGAATTCATATACAATTTGATGTTCAGGCCAAACAAACACCTTCCCCCTTTTAATTTGAACGTATCGTAGCGTCAAATGAAGACAGGGATCTTTTTTTATTGATTTTCAAATTGAGTTTACTTTCCTGAATGGACTGACTTTCATGTGAATTGATTGCCGGTATAATAGATACACTGTAAAAAGTAAATGTTCCTCAAGGATCATTTAGGGGTTCTATAAATTGACACTCGAGAAGCCACTATAAGTTATATTTCCTATGAGAACCATTACCATTTCAGTGTTCATAAAAATGTTCATCAATAAAATTAAATCGTTCAGAGTTTAATAGTGTTTTTCAAAACACTCTTTTTAGAGCGACGAGGACGTCTTGAGGTCATGTTGATTTTTCGGGGAGGTCTAGAGTTAATTCTGTGCCAACACCTGCACAGTGCATCACCAGTTTACAGCTTCATAATTAATGTATGTATAAAAGACCTTACCTTGACAGACAGCAGCACTGACTGAGCCAAGACCAACACAGCGATTCCACGTTTGAAGAAGGGGTGCTGAGTGATGTCATACATCTTTGCACGAAACCCGGCATTTTCTGTCAGAAAAGAGAGATGCTTAAAAGCATACCAGATCTAAACCTAAACTGTCATCCTCTCTGAGTTTCCTTCGTCGCACTGATGTGAAAGAACTTGACACGTAAACGGAAAGTGAGCGTGTCCTCAATATCTTAGCAACCTCAGCTAATATTTAATATACAATTCCTAGTACTTACGCTACTCATGGAAGTATGTCGGTTGGCTTTTTTTTGCCCAGCCCTTAAAGAACGGTGTTTTCGTGAAATTCCTTGATACGCATGCAATGGGTATTCGTGTAGCAAGTTTCATAGTGCGCCGTTATATGTCGTGGAGCTCCGCCCCCTAGAGGCGTAGCTCTAGCGGTTTACCCATGCCGCATAGCGGCCAACTGAAAACAAAATGTACTAGCTGAGCCAATCGGGGCACACCTGCCCCTAGATCTGAGCATCTGCCCTTAACACCACGTCCCATTTTTCTTCAGCTTCGACTGAACTGGATGTACTACTGGTGATTTGTTCTTCAAGAATCACGACATCATGAGAAGATTTTTAGAAGCCGCCTGCCGCTGCTCCTCCTTGGACGCCGGGGAAGACCGGCACACAGCTTGTGTGTCATGTCTTGGACCGTGGCACGCCAAGGAGGGTGTTCTGGAGGCACCAGCATGTGCTGCCTGTGCGGCCTTACCTTTGGCTGTTCGCCAGGGTAGGCTGCAGTTCTTCCAGGAGAGGGTTAGTTTGGACGCGGTTCTTTCTTCCCCTTCTAGCGGCGGGTCGGACGGCGACGACGGCAACATTTTGGAACTGGAGGACGTTCTCCCTCCTTTGACGCAGGGTACTCCGCCCCCTCCCCGGATGGAGTCGTGTGGCGGATGCCTGTCGGGGAGAGCCGACTCAGAGGCGCTCAAGTGTGGAGTTCCCGCTCGTGGCGACCAGTCGACGTTCCCGCTTCGTATGGAGTTCCAGTCCGTCATCGGGAAGGCGGCGCTGAGGCTGGGGATTCCTCTGTCCCCCCTTCCACATCCTAAAGCCGTATCGTTCATGTCCCACGCTTCGTGGGCTGAACAGGTTAAGGAGTCTCCTGCGCCTGCGCCGAACGTGCCAGGACTTTCGGATTATGCCGAAGGTTCCTGGACGGCTCCGGTGTTGGCGAAAGCGCCAGTACGGTCCTACCTTCCATTCACCATGGTGGAAGGGCGACAAGAGGCTGTTCGTCATGCTGTGCCCCCTTTAGAACAGGAGTTGGCCGCACATTTCCTGCCAGGCCAGATTGGATGGCAGAACAAAAAGCCTCTGCTTCCCACATCGAAGGACCGGTTCACGGCGCACATGTTAAACAAGTTCTACGTGTTGGGAGCGCAGACTGTGGCGGCTTCCAACAATGTCGCCTTGTTGGCATCAGCTGCCGCAAGGATGGTATCGGGTGCGTCGGCCCCCTCATCTTTTGAGCTGGGCGAGATCTCCCTCATGCTGGCGGCTATTTTACATCTGAACCGGTTGATGGCATCCTCCATGGTGGCGCACCGTCACCTGTGGCTGTCTTTGTCTTCACTGAAAGAGGCTGACAAAGCACCACTCCTCAACGCCCCGCTGACACAGACGGGACTGTTCGGAGAGGCAGTTTCGACGGCGATCGACTCCTTCAAACGGGTCGACAACGCGAGGTCGGAGTTGTCTCGTCACCTGCCGCTGGCCGGGCGGATGGCTCGTCCAGGGCCGCCCTCCCGTTCTTCAGCGACGCAGCCCCGAAGAGCAGCGCGGCGTCTCGGCGGCGGCATCGTCGGCAGCTGGCTACCTCAGCGACGGCGATCACGACAACGGCGACGAACCAGCAGCAGGTTCCCACACTGGCTACGTCTCCCGCAGAGCGGGTGCCTTTACATTCGCCCCAAAGTTCGACCATGGACCTTGGCCGGCGAGTAAACGGAAGCGTTGACTAAGCGTGGAGTTGGCAGAGGACGGCGCAGTCGCCGCCTCAGCCCCCACACTTAAGCCTAGCTCTGAGGAGATGGTAATGTCGCGCTTCGTTGCCGGCATGGCCCCCTTGCCCAAGAATAAAAAAGTTAATTTTTATTCTGCTTCAAGTGTTTTTCATTCTGTAGGGTCTGATGCTCCTGAACCAATTACGCCTAAGCTTCACTTTCCGTGTGGGGACAGTTTAGCTACTCCATTGGCTACTTATCTCGCACCGGCTCTAATAGCCGGAACGAATAAGATACCTTTGGTTATGAGCAGTGGCGCTGCCGAGAAAGGTATTCCTTGTCGCCGGCGCCCTGTAGTTGAGGGAGTGTTTCCTTACGTGCAGGGTTGCTCTCGTTCTTGTCCCTTTTCGGGAAAAGTGAACAAGAGAAAACTCATCAGTCGGCGTTCAGACTGATCCTGTTACATACAGTGCCTTTCTGCGGAAGGCTCCTCAATTGAGAGCTCTTCCGTTGTCTTAGCGCTACTGGGCTTGGCGTC
>JACXGK010004205.1:25843-39754 GCA_016801125.1 Novumbra hubbsi | reverse complement strand
GAGACACTGCGACAGAGATGGAGACACTGCGACAGAGATGGAGACACTGCGACAGAGATGGAGACACTGCGACAGAGATGGAGACACTGCGACAGAGATGGAGACACTGCGACAGAGATGGAGACACTGCGACAGAGATGGAGACACTGCGACAGAGATGGAGACACTGCGACAGAGATGGAGACACTGCGACAGAGATAGAGACACTGCGAGAGAGAAAGGGATTGAGAAAGAGAGACGTGAGAGAAACAGAGCAGTACAGGATGTGCCTGGAGAAAGACACGCAGTGAGTCTGGACATATGACTGTGTGATCTCTGACAACACTGCAGAGCAGGTTAATCCCCTCCAGGGTGACATGGTGATGAGGAGGGGGGGGGGGGGTAGGAAAGTTACCTACCAGGGGTCCCAGCTCCCCCCCTGCTCTCCTTTCTGCTTCGGCTCTCATTAACCCCCAACACTGATTACCCCCAGGACTCCCTGCCACTAATTAGAGGGAAGAAATATGTCTCTGTCTGTCTTCACACACCCACACACACACACGACAGCTTGCAACGGTTGTGGGAGAGAATGAAAGCTGTGTGTTGCTGCTCAGTTGAGATGCGTTTGCATCCGCCCGCACAAACCCGGCAGGCTACCACTGATGCTAGCACAACTGTCACGCAAGCGTAATCATCCCTTTAACAGAGACAGCCCTGGCATCATCCCCTTTTAATACTCACCTCTTTATTTAGCCCAACTCTCAATGAGACATAATTAGATGGCAGTGTGATGCTTTGAAGCAGATTCCTCTGGTTATTTCGAGGTAATGTCATTGGGTTCCTTGGGTGTGGTTTATTGAATCAAGGTGGAATGGTGAGGAGTGACTCTATGGGAGATTTTGGGCTTCAGTTTAAAACCTGTTCCTTTGTGTTGATCAAAGTTAGGACTTTCACGGCAGTGGATCCCATATTCTCTTTGAATTGAATGTCTTTAAAAAAGGATGAGACTGTGTGTGTGTGTGTCAATGTGTGTGTAAGTGAGTGCTCATACTCAAGTTCACCAGGCCAGGACTGCACACGCAAAGTCGCACACACAATGTGTGTGCAGAAAAGGGCTGTCCCGCCCCTCCTGGGCGTGTTAAGGTTGTGTGACAGTAGAGTCCCTCCTTGGCGTGTTTAGGCTGTATGACAGGGGAGTCACTGCTTGGCGTGTTAAGCCTGTATGACAGGGGAGTCTCTCCTTGGCGTGCTAAGGCTGTATGACAGTAGAGTCTCTCCTTGGCGTGTTAAGCCTGTATGACAGGGGAGTCGCTCCTCGGCGTGTTAAGGCTGTATGACAGTGGAGTCTCTCCTCGGCGTGTTAAGGCTGTATGACAGGGGAGTCGCTCCTCTGCGTGTTAAGGCTGTATGACAGGGGAGTCTCTCCTCGGCGTGTTAAGGCTGTATGACAGGGGAGTCGCTCCTCTGCGTGTTAAGGCTGTATGACAGGGGAGTCTCTCCTCGGCGTGTTAAGGCTGTATGACAGGGGAGTCACTGCTTGGCGTGTGTTAGGGCTGTATAACAGGAGAGTCGCTTTTTGGCGTGTAAAGGCTGTATGACAGTGGAGTCGATCCTCAGCTCTCCTCATTCAGCAGAGCTGCATTTTGACATCTCAATTCTCTGTTCGGAAAGCTCTTGTGTTCAAGGGGGGGGGGGGGGGACGCATTTGTGAATACAGAAAGAGCCCCTCCCTCTCTGTCCCTCTCTGTCTGTCTCCTTGTGTTTTACATGCTGTTAGCACCAGGCGCTAGCGGACACAAACATGATGTGGGAGCTGTACAGCAAATAGCCATTTGTACCTGGCCCGGACCTGGGGAGTCAGTCGGAGGAATGGTGAGGAGAGACAGAGTGTTTAAGAGCACTTGAGTGCTGTCCATAGATGTAGCCATCCATCCCTGTGGACAGAAGCAGCCCCCTCTGCACGACTATTCACTTTAACCCCCCTCACACACACACACACACACTCTTCCTCTTATCCTTCCCCTTGTCTCCAGTGTGCTTTAATGATTCCATCACACACACACACGCACGTGCGCACGAGAGAGCTGGATGTGCAATGTTTGGTTGATGGTGACCATTGGGTGGAGGCCTGCTGAGGTTGACCTACTTGCCCCCCCCAGCTAGGGGATGTAGTGGATCTCGGGTCATAAATAATTTCAGCAGTGTGACTGAGGGCCACTTCAGTGTGTTAGGGACCAAACAGAGGAGACGTCGGCAGGCTGACGGCCCATTACACAATGTCTGTAGTAAATATGTATGATTATGTATTTATATTATATAATGTGGCTATACAAATATTTCATGCAGTAGAGGTAACAATTAACATAAACAACACATGCATTTTTTATATATTTTATTCATATTCAACTATATCTATGGACCTGTGTCATCACAACAGCTCCCAATGGATTCAGGAGAGTTGAAGATCGCAGCAGGCCATTCTACTAGGAAGCATTTTTTTTTTTTCACACTGCACATCCAGCCAGGAAGTCACATGGGTTAACAACTGAGGCACACTTATGATACAGCAGGTTTACGTTCAAATCCCTGTTAAGCATGGAGCTATAGGATAAGACAGTGCCACTATCCAATAGTAATTTGGCTTTAAAGGATGTAACATTCAGGCAGAGGCAATGTTCTTGGAATTCTCAAGAACATTGCCTCTGCCAGTCAAGTGTGACAAAAACATATACAACCAATTGGATGCCCATAACAAGGGTCAACGTAATAGTGTTATATACCATTGTGCCGTATCCACTACCATATCAACAATATGTTGTTTCTACTGCTATTGTGAGGTCATGAGCAGACAACACACACACACACACACAGTGAGATGGACCAGACGTGTATCCCAAGTCCCTCTTATGGCTGTTCAGAACTCCAGACCCAAACCGTCCCTACATGTATGTTTGTCTTTACGCGTATGCAAACGCTGAGGCGTTTCAGCTGGTGTGTGTGTGTGTGTGTGTGAGAGCGAGGCCGGCAGGAATGCGGTGGAGCCGTCCAGCAGTGCACCTTACATGGCCGCTGGTGGTGGTGGTGACCTACCTTCTGAAGAATGCACCAGCATCCAACCAGCCAACCAGCCAGATATAACAAAACAGGGGAGAGGGACTCGGCTCATGGAGCATGGAGGCGGAGCCTCTCTGTGACAGGCAGGCGGACAGAGGTGTCCTTGTGTTTGGTCTCTGGTGCTTGAACAGGGGCAGCATGTGGGGGGGGGGGGCCTCGCTGGGGCACGCCGGCGGTCGGCACGCCCATGGCCCACATCGTACATCTGTCTAGAGGGACGCGGCCCACGCACTGCCCTGCACCGTGTGTGAGACAGGCAGAGGGAGGGAGGGTATGGGAGAGAGAGGCCGTGGGTTTGGACGGGAGTACGAGGGGGTGTGTGTAGAGAGAGAGACACAGTGGTGTGTGTGTGTGCAGAGAGAGACAGATGTGTGTGTGCAGAGAGAGAAACAGGGGTGTGTGTGTGTGTGTGTGTGTAGAGAGAGAGACAGAGGTGTGTGTGTGTGTGTGTGTGTGTGCAGAGAGAGACATAGCAGAGGTGTTACTGCTTAGAAAAACCTAGAAAACTTAGAAAAGAAAAGTATTTTTACCAAAAGTAAACAGGGAGACCCAAAGTGTCAAATAGCTAACACTTTGTAAACTTTATTTAATATATCACCTCTCCAAACCTTTTATTTTTATAGTAATCCCTAATCTGTAGCAGTGTGTAACTGACCAGAGATCAGATGTTGAAATGCCTTGCCGGAAGTGCCACTAAGGCCCCATGTACCGTCACCAGCCTCAGTAACACTTAGCTAGTTAGTCACATGTCCGGTTCCAAGTTTTTCAAACGTTATTGCCCATTTAAGGTGAATTGGGATCTTGTCTTCAGCTTAGATGACACAAAAGCTATAAGCGGCAGTCCCACATGAGCTAAGGGTGGCAGTGAGGGACAAACGGGGCCTGCTACACTGGGCCTACGGGCTCTCTGCCATGTATTTACCAGGGGCCAATGAGAAGGCTGCTGATGTAATAGAGTTAAGACTGTCCAAGTACCAAATGTGTAAGGACATGTCCAATGATTCCCAGAGATTCATCTGGGCTGCGATGTGGTGACGTGGTGTGATTCCCCTCCTGAGTCTGTCCGTGTGTCTTCAATCACGCGGCTAAGACCCTCCGGAACCAGTCGAGAATCAAGCTAAGCTCTTGGTGAAACGACAAGTGCAAAACACCAGAAGAAATGGGTTAGATGTCCGCATCCTGGGCTACATTCCCATTGACTTCTGTGGTGGAGTGAACAAGGAGATGTATTGAGTATATTGGATGCCTTTACCTTTGAGGGAGACGCACTACGGAGAGATAACTAAACCCAGGCTGATGGCTGCTGAACGCAGAACAGCTGAATGTTTTAGATCAATATGTGGACGTTATTGTGGGAATGTTGTCCTGATTCCACCCCCTCCCTGACCTCATCCTATCCTCTCCTCCCTGCTTTTTAAGCCTTGCTCCCACCCGGCTCTCTCTGGCTGTCTAGGCCCTGGCCTACACACAAAGGCTATCCATACCGCCGCGATAGAAATCAATCACACAAGTATGAATACAGACCTTCGAGCCTTATTTGACTCAGCTCCCCCCAATATTCTCTTTTACATTCGGCAGGAAGGTAAAAGGAAGTCAGCAGTTCATTTCCCAGAACTCCCCAGGAGCTCCCATGGGGCTTCACTTTCCCTCTTCCTCGTCACCCCTAAGCCGCAGACAGACACATTCCTTCAGCGGCTACCTCCGATGCTAGTCCCCGCGGACAGCCCTGAGAGGACCTGGACATTAGCTAATCTATACTTATTGCATCAGGGCCCTCTCCCTGCCGGCTTGTAATTCGTATGGAGGCACCTATTAGCGCTAACACGCTAGCCCTGGGAACAACATGTTCGGTGTGAGATGCTAGGCTACGTGTCTGAATTGACTTAGCGGTATCCTCGCGGGACCCGGTGGTAAGGAAGGCGATGACTAGCAGGACTAGGGGGCCCGGCCCAGTCTGGCTGTATTGACTTTCTGTGATGGCTGTTTAGCTTGTAGCTACGTGGGGGTAGAGAGGGGTGGGGGAGTTCTGAGTACTGACAGGAACTCTTAGACCTCAGGACTAGGGATCGATAGCCCTCTGCACTGTATCACAGCGAATCACACCCAAACACTAGGGGATAGCATTACCACTACCCACGTGTAGTGACACAAGCTCACACACAAACCCACACGTCCGTTACACTCACTAACACAGTGATACTGTGTACATAGTGGATTTATTGATATACACAAACATATACACACCCAGATGACCTCGTGAGATTCGGTTTTCTCCGGGTGGGCTTGTGTCTCTCTCTTAACAGACGGTGTCTCCCTATTCACTTCCTCCCGTGTGACTGGGCCATTCCCAGCCTGTCCGGTGATTGGCCAGGAGGTCAGGCAGTTGACATTTATTTAAAGGACGTGACACGGCACGTTAGGTGGCGTTCACAGTCTACTCGTCGCGTCTGTGGTCCCAACGGAGCGATCAAGCTCCTGCCTCTCAACAATAAAAGAAACAATGAACCTATAAGGTGCCTCTATGAGTCTCCCAAGGCTCACTGTAGAGCCACAATGACAGCTTTAGTTTAGCAGCAGTATGCCTCTGAGAGTTCCAGGTCAACTGAAGTAGGAGAGCTGCAGCAGCGTAGCTCAGGCGGACTACACGTTGCCACACGAACGTTCTCGGGTCTCAAATTCCAATGTGCATTTGTTGTTTTAGGTAACAACGTCCGAGTCAAACGGTAAAGTCTACCAAAACAGCCTGCGTATTGCAGTCGTGTTGTAACTCTAGAAAACCAAAAAAACTGCCAAAAAGCGCCAGGGAGGAGTGAAGTTATATTACGTGCGATCGGAAAGTAGAACCTCCAGGGAAATGGATGGTGTGTTCGGATGTGTTCCAGCATGTGTGCGGATGGATGTATCAAGCAGCTGTCACAAAAGCCTCACGCATATTACCAGCAAGGCCTCAGTCGTCTGCACAATGCCCCGTGCCATTGGAACAGATGAAAACCTTCACGTTCGTTCCTCTAACGCCATCCTCAGGCCTCCCCTTCAAACCGGCTCGGGTTTCATTTTAAGGGTCCGATGGCGAAAGCTATTCGTCTAATTTATTATACGCGCTCTCACCCGTGCACGTGTGGATTCAAAGGCATTCTTGGTTGCTTGATTTCCTTGTTTTTCCTTGTGTGTTGTGATGGTCTGGAACAGTCCTTCAGGTACTGTGGCGGATGGTGTTTATTTTGGCAGTCAGTAATCACGACTCTGGAACGTATGACAGTAGACAGGCCCGGGGATCTGGAACCGTGCCCCACGGGACCACCACACACACTTCCTGTCCCATGCACACACACACGCAAAAACACATAGACACACACATAGAAGCGGACAAGCCCAAAATATCCACACAGACACACTATGACATTATGGCCCGGATACATACTGACAGATAATTGCGGCACACACACACACACCACTGGGCTCTGTTGGCCCAGTGAGCCACTGTGCCAGATGGATAGATGTGTGCTGGTAGTGTAAATCACACTGCCACCCACACCCTCAAAGACGAATGGGCCGAGCCATAGGCCATTTAAAGCAAGAGGGGCTACAACATTGTAATTTAAAGGGGGGGGGGGGGGCACGTGAATGCGGCTTACTCTGCAGCATGTGTCCCCTGTCCAGCCCACAAGTCCTTCTAAAGAACTATGGAGGGGCCTCTGTGTGAAAACAGAGTGAGACAGACAGTGAGATAGGGTACAGAGCTGCTGGGGAACTATGCAGGGGGCCTCTGTGTGAAGACGGCCAGTGAGAAAGAACAGTGAGATAGGGTACAGAGCTGCTGGGGAACTATGGAGGGGCCTCTGTGTGAAAACAGAGTGAGACAGACAGTGAGATAGGGTACAGAGCTGCTGGGGAACTATGGAGAGGCCTCTGTTTGAAGACGGCCAGTGAGAAAGAACAGTGAGATAGGGTACAGAGCTCCTGGGGAACTATGGAGGGGGGGGGGTTGAGGTAATGGTCTTGCATCTTCCTGGCAGCATGTCAATAATGGCTCTAATCACATTAAGTAAAGAGTCCATTAGCTTATTCTCGCTCTCCCCCCCTCTCTCTTTCTTTCTCTCCCCCCCTCTCCCTGTGTCTCTCTTTCTCTCTGCTGAATGCTGGTTCAGTGGAAACACTGTGGACGCAGAGAGCTCCCCTAACAGTCTGTGTGATCCAGACACTATGGCTGTGGGATAATGAGTCTGAATAGAAACACAGTGTGCATATAGGATATTGTACATTGTGTATGTGTCATTACGTCCTTTGGTCTGTGTGTGTGTGTGTCAGTCAGTGTATGTTATGGCTAGGAATAGAGTTACGGGTAGAATTAAGGTTACAGTCATTTTATTACTTTTTTACGCACATTGAATTGCTTCTTTTTATGAATTATGCTAAATACATAAACTTGCTTGCTTAATTTTTAACTGAAGTACATTTTGGTCGCAAATAAGTTGTCACAAGTATAGTAAAACACTCTCAAGCCAAAACAAATGGGTTTGTCTATGTGTGTGTCTGTCTGTTGATCCGTTTGTGTTGTAGATACCACTATGAGTATAGATGACTGATAAAAATAGACAGACTGTCAGACTACTGCTTGGTTACTTTAGCTTCGAGCGAATGTTGTGTAGGGACTTGCTTATCTGTCGATTAAATTAGTGTAGGTTCCTCACAGGTAAGAATATAATTGGAAAGTGTATGTAGTGCTTAAACAAATTATAAATGATGTACCTTGGCTTGGAAGAACATTACACCTTGGCCTTCTCTGTTGTAAGATACACAGAATGAGAGATGAAGGTGATGATTAGTGAATGTTGGAACCTTGTTTTAAAGTGTCATTATTCCGTATTAGGTAGAAAACGCAACGAAAATCAAGCATCAAAGAAGTACTTGTTCTCATTCCAGCTAAGCTAATCTTCAAAAGAGCAGGTTTTTTTCTCTCCCTCTCTCTCCTTTAACAGCTTAAAAGTAATGGTGGTTACCCGGGCAGGCCTTGTGCTGGGGGAGAACCGAAACGATTCATACATCAGAATACTGTATGTCGCTCAGCAGAGCTAAGGAGCAAATTGTGAGCATATGTTAATGCACCTTTCCACCCGTGATCCTTGCCAAACTAGTAATCAAGACAAGGGGGATGTAATATAAAAGGCAGAGAGAAAAAGGCCATCACACCAAAGCAACAATCCCCCCACCCCCCTCCCCACCCTGGAAAGACAGGCCATTTCTCAGCCGCCTCGCTGCTCCTCTCAGCCCCCGAAGGAGGAACAGCGGCCTACACATCTGTCTTCCAGGCCCGGGACAGATTGTCCGGGCCGCGTCCAAATGCTGCACATCACACGGATCTTTCTCAGCCCCCCCCCCCCCTTACATTTTTCGTAGGAGTCCCCCCCGGGTGTGTCCTGGGTCCGCCGGGTTTTGTGGCTGCTTAGCACGGCAGGGCTAGCTAGCCAAAACATTAGCCTGGATGCCTTGTTAAAAGAGACAGGGAAATCAATACATCAGTCCGAGAACGGACAGCCGGTGTTAAGATTTAACCGCTGCGGATGCATCTTGAAAGATTCTGATCCAATCTGAAGCCTAGGTTCTTTTTTTTCATCCCTCCACTGTGACGTTGAGGGGCCCAAAATGGCTTCCATGTGCCGCCCCATCTGCACCTCTGCTGGGCTGTGGCCAAAGTACTGTCCTCTTTGCCTTTGAAGGGCTGCAGTGGGACATCTTAGAACAAAAGGGGGGTGAACCAGAGGTTAGTAGACACCCTTTAAGGCCTGTTCTCCCAAAACAGGTAGGGAGGGAGAAAGAGGAGGCTGGAATCCCTGGGAACAGGAGGAACGGCTCATCCTGAGGGAGCTGGAAAGAGACTCCCCCTCTTTTGTCTATGGTATAAAGGCCCCTAAAACCCATCACCACCCTCCTGAAACCACAACTATAAATTTCACTCCAGTCGATTAGCGCCCTAAGCAACACCTGACAGACCGTCATGAATTTTTAACCAAAGCCTTGAGTTAAATCAGTTCGGAGAGCAACCAGGCAGGCTGATGGGGGAAGGGACATCCCTGGGCCAGTTGGCTGGATTGCTGTGTCTAGTTCTCAGTGAGACAACAGTCCTTTAGGCCTCATCACACTCACTAACCCTGCAGAGACAAGCAGACGGCAGTCGTTCTCTGGCACTGATGAGAAGCACATTGACCACTGCAATGCCTGGGTTTAATTGAATAACGAAAGAGGCATTTACTCCGATTCCAGATCAGAACTGCCCCCAGTTCTCCTAAGGAATATGAAAGTGTGATGGCAGAAGGGCCATGTGTGGACGTTTATTGAATCCCACCTGGTTTAGATGTCAGGTGGGACGGAGGGCTGGGATGTTAAACAGGATTATTCTACAGGTCTGGTCTGGACTGTGTGAATGTTTCTCTCATGTACAGGTCCAGTACTTCATGCTCTCCAACGCCAAGACTCTGTCTCTCTCTACAGCTGCTGTTCTTCTATCTCTCTTGAAATGGGGCTTCTCTCACTATCTTCACTAACTGAGACTGGCTGTTTCCTCTGACTGTGTCAGTTTGCTTGTTTCCTTTGTTAAACAGTAGCAGTGTTTGATAATGGGCTTATGTTTCTTTTGAATTCACATGGATCACTGTAAAATTGTCCTTTTACCATTGACACATATTCATAAATTTTATATGACATTTGACTAAACATCTCTTAATTTCCAGTCAGACATATTTTTAGGGAACTTGGGCTGAATACTTTCAAGTGTATACTAGCTTTAATTTGTGCTATCTCCCATACGAAACCATGCCCCTCAATCGTCACCAAGCCGGAAGCGAAGCTGGTAGACCTTCTTACTGCCCATAAGACAGTGGTAGCCAGGTCCGGACGGGGGCCGGGTCCGGACGAGCCCAGGCCTCGTGACACCTCTCTCTCTCGCCGCCAACAACCGTATGGGGATAAATTATTTATGGAGCGTTAGAAAGACCGGGTGGAAAAAGGGGGAAAATGGTGGGTAACTGAATATATAGGAGAGAAGCCACAAGTTTCCAGACCTTCTCAGATCACAAGTAACTTGTGCTTAACCTTCCCTGAAGTGGCGAGAGGGGGGTGTGGGGGGGTCGCGAAGGGGATGTGAGAGCGGCGAAAGGGGATCAATAGGAGATTCCCCCTGTGCCTCATGGGGGAATGCTGAGCTGCAAGCCGATTGGTGGATCAATGTGGTTCCCATGGTTCATCTCTCAACGACAGCCAGTGGTGGTCTCCGTCCTGCTTTACATAGTGCCGTGTGATTGGTCGCCGGGCTCGCCCGCCTAAGGGGAAGCCGCTTAGCAGGGCTAAACATTACATACATGAGGTGCACTTGTCATGTCGGAGCCATGTCGGGGCGTAGATTAATGTGTATATTGTAGGTATAAAGTATGTGTCTATTGGATTCCATTACTATAGCACAGGGAGACTTATAACTCCCATTATCCTACACATTCTACACTGTGGGAACATGACTGTCAACTGTATCGCTAATTGCAGGCCCATGTTAAATGAATGGTCCATATTGGCCATGTTTGCCTTGTGAGGTGAAATGTGTGTACGTTCTTCCCTTCTAATCTACTATTCAAATCACCCTGGCCTCTCTCGCATATCTCTCTCTCTCTCTCTCTCTCTCTCTCACACATCTCTCTCATGCTTATCCTCCTGTCAACGACAATTTAACAAAGCGGGCCAGAACCCCCCCCCCAACCCCCCACCCCCCTAGCAGCCATTATTGCCGGGAGCAAGGGGACCGGTGGCCTGATAAGTGCCCCCCGTCGCTGGGCGTGCTTATTCCCAGTGACACGGCCTCTTTGGCTGTCTGGGTGATAACGGGGAGGACGGGGGACCCCTACATGTTGGGAGCCCTGCCTGAACGGCCACCCGCCGCTCCCCAGCCCTAATTATCGGATAATTGTCATTAACCTCGCAAACAGAGATTTACCCACAGTATATACGCAACCCGGGATGCATAATGACAGGGCGATCTGTCACAGCTCCGGGCGGGGAGGGGGGGGCGTCGGGAGGGGGAGGAAACGGATTAATGAGGTATTACAGAGGAGGTGGATGGAGTGGAGGCTGCAGTGCAGGAGGGGGGCGGCTTGGAAATACATGGGAATGAGAGGGCCACCATTAGGGCTAATTTGGAGATGAGTGCCTCCTCGTGAAAAGTGCTTCTAATGGCACATTTTTGTTGCCCGTGCTGCGGCTCCGCCGCCAGGCTAACGCGCTAGCGCGAAGCGGGCTGTCTGAGGTAGACTAACACCACTGAGACGCCGTGTTTGTGTGCGAACGCTGTCTCTGAGTTTCCATCACCCGGCCTTCGAGATGGGACGCGTCCGCCTCGTCTGTGGAGTGGGTGTAGTTCATCTATGATCGGGGTTGTGCGGTTTGGGCGTTGGATGCACACGCCAGGGTTATCATTGCATGTCTTGGGGGTTTGAATGTGGGTAGGGTCTAGTCATTTAACGGCATTAACAAAACATTTCTTAGGTGTTGTTTTTGCCTATAAAAGGAATTCTGGTCTAGTTATGATACTATCAAAATGCACTGCTTGAATTTTTTCGGCAATATAAAATATATACAAAGAACAATCTTTCTGGTTTATTGTCAAGTATTATGTTTTAGTACCTCAACATTATTTATCTGGTAATTTATGTTGCCCAGATCTTGTGGTCTGTTCTTTTGTACTGTTGCGAAACCTATGCCACAGAAAAAAAAGACTTTTCCTACTGACACTGACTTTGCTGAACAATACTCGAGGGAATATGTCTGTCCCTTTTCCCCTCCCTGTGGCCTAAGCCCCTTTGGACTGTAGTCCAGAAATATCTAAAACAGAACAGAGGACAGAGGCTGGTGTGTGTTTTTCTAGCCTCTAATGAAAAGCCCTGTCTCTCTCTCTCTCTCTTTCTCTCTCGTGGCCATAGCGCTGACCCGTCATGGCAGCTCAGCTGGCTGGCCCTCTCCATCTAAGCACTTCCATTCGGTCAACATTACTTCCCTTGTTGTTTGACTTAACAACGGGCAGAGATCGGGGGTTGGAGGGGGTAGATAAGATACTCTCAGCTGGGTCAGGACAGTGTTCTGAAAAGTACTGAAGATACATTGTTTGGCGGGGGGGCCTACAAGTGCTCATGTGACCTTTTGACCCTTTGAAATAGCGCTAGCTGACTCTTGGCCTCTCTCTCCGGGATAGTAGCTCACTGCTCCGTGCAATCTAGACAAACTTAATCTCCGGAGGAACATCCTGTACCTCTGACATGATGTTGTCCTATTATCCAGAAAACAGGTGCTGTCAAAAATAATGCTGATTACATTGGAATGTGTACAATACGATAAATTGTGTAAGTTTGCTTCCTGTATTCCTTAAATTTCTGCAAACAAAAGGTTGCAAAATTCTGGTAACTTTCAATTAATCCCTTTAATGAAGTTACCCAAATTATTCAAGTGTGTGTAGCCATTATTCTAACATTCACATGTACAGTTCTGTGATGATTTCTGTGGACTTCTATCCATTTCATTCTTTCTGCCTAAGAATTCACTTTCTAATTTTGCCCTCATTTTTTTTCCCCTCTCAATTAAATCAAATGGAAATACAAATGCCCAAATGGCTGTGCGGCTATGAAATAACAGTGCACAGGCTAGAATTTAAAGTCATACCTCCAGGCGAAAAACCCATACAGCGCACACATGGAATGAAAGTGTAACATGTTTTTTAATGTATACCCCAGTGACTATTGATGTACCGTCTCTGAAGGATTCATTTCGCTTCTTTTTCTAAGGGCATGATGTGCAACCACACTCACACACACACACACACAAACCACAACACACTTTCTTTTCCTCTTTTCCTCACCATTCACTCCCATTCTATCTGTCTTGTTAAACATTTATCTTGTGTTTTTTTCTCCCCCTTTAAGGCCCCTTTGTGATGTTGGTTTTTACACCCTCTTAGTCTCCGCTGTTGTCTCCATGTATCTTTTATAGATTCTGCCGAGCAGGAGAGGAGCAAACGAGGAGCGGCACTCTGCCATTGCGCTGTAATTGTCGCCATGCTGTGTCGTTCCCTTGAAGTCACACTTGCGTGGGGTCCCATGAGATCGCGTGGAGAATAAACTGTTGGGTTTATCCGTGTCTCTCTTATAATAAACACACACACTCGCTCGCGCAAAACTCATGAGGTTCACCCAGTAGCAGCTCCTTTGCGGAAACAGCCCCACTTTTTCCTGACGTCTTAATATGAGGTCACGCGGGACTTGGGCTGATGTAAAATGTTGGAACACTATCAATCAACCGCAAACTGACATCTGTCATTCATGTAAGACGTTTAATTGACAGAACAAGTAATATCTATCATACATGTCATTGGATTCCACTATTCCACCGTAGTTTATATTCAGAGCACCAGTTGATTCAGAGGATAAGCCGATAGGTCAAGTATTCTGCGTATCAAAGATTTGACCCCGACCGCAAACCCCTTCAGTTCGGGTTCAGGCTGTTGCCAAGATTCATTTCCCAGAATCCCTTGCCATGTCTCGACGTTTGGCAACAGGCGCGCATGTCTGCCAGAGACCCTGAGGCATTTCGTTTTTCAGCGGTTTATAGCACCATCTCAAAAAAGAGACAGCCGCCAAGGAAAGTGCTCCTCTTGGAATGGCTCTTGCTCCTCTTGGAATGGCTCTTGCTCCTCTTAGAATGTCTCTTGCTCCTCTTAGAATGGCTCTTGCTCCTCTTAGAATGGCTCTTGCTCCTCTTGGAATGGCTCTTGCTCCTCTTGGAATGGCT
>JACXGK010004205.1:0-25743 GCA_016801125.1 Novumbra hubbsi | reverse complement strand
GACGCCAGATTGGTGTCACCTCCAAGCGTGCCTTCAAAGACAAATATGAACACAAGCGCCTGAAATGTTTATGTCCAATATGACTTAAACCCACCGTAGACATTCAATTCCTCTCCAGTTCTCCTTTGTGCATTAAAATCCCTTGGAGATGACAGAGTAAACTACAGAAAATGTCTGCCAGTGGCAAGGTTGTGATTAGTGGCCCCGCTAATTAATCTATTATTTATTTTAGCGGCCTTTTTGACGGCTGTCCCCTCTACGGTAAACAGAGCGAAGCTGCGTGCTGTGCTGAGGGACTAGCAAGGAGCGTTCACGTCTTTTGCAAGCAATTCTTGTTAAACTGTCTCCCAGTGAATAGATCAACATCCCCAGAAATGACTAGAATTCGCAGGAACCCCCGAAATGGCCCACCAGCCCCAGTGGTCTCCGTTTGTTTGCTTTTCGACTTCATCAGGCTCTCTGTGTTCCTCACACTGAGGGGCTAATGACTATGTATGCAGGGCTAAATTAAAGGTAGGGAATAATGAGGAGAAAAAGGAGAAAAAAAGGAGAGACATGCGAAAGGAGAGCTAAGAGGAGCAAAGAGGGACAGGGAGAATAGGAGCAGGAGTGTTATTATCACTCTTTACTTGTCCCTCCTGGTGTCTCTGAATTTCATGAGCCGAGAACAGCATCCCTCCATTCCTTATTCCCCTCCCCTCCTCACAACCCGAGCCACTGTAATTATGCACAATCAATAACTCTTGTGGTTTTTTTTCCCTCTCTCTCGTCTTTCCGCTGGGCCATTTAGGATGCTGCAGGCAAGGTGCTAGACCGCTGGTCCATCATGTCCCGGGAGGAGGAGATTATCACCCTGCAGCAGTTCCTCCGTTTTGGCGAGACAAAGTCCATAGTGGAGCTGATGGCCATCCAGGAGAAGGAGGGTCAGGCGGTCACCGTGCCGTCCTCTAAGACAGACTCGGGTATCCGGACGTTCATCGAGAGCAACAGCACCGGGCGCGGTCGCAGTCCGGGTCTCCTCAATCACATGGAGACCAGCAGCCCCTCTAGCATCCACCACTTTGAGAACATTCCCAACAGCCTGGCGTTTCTGCTGCCCTTCCAGTACATCAACCCCGTGTCGGCCCCCATGCTGGGCCTGCCCCCCAACGGCCTGGCATTGGAGCAGTCGAGCCTCCGCGGCCTCCGCGAAAGAGACCGGGAGGCAAGCCTGCCCAACATGAGCGAGCCGGTGGAGAGCAGCGAGTCCGAGGTGTCCCTCAGCCCCTTTCGCAGCAGCGGCCAGAGCCCCAACCGCATCAGTGTGCTTGGGGGCATGAACAGTGCCATAGAGCCCAAGCAGGAGCCCAATAACAGGGCGTCGCCCGTTTCGCCCACCCCCTCCAACCAGCAGTCCCAGCAGCAGACGGATCAGCAGGGCCAGCCGGGCCAGGGCCAGCCCGGGACCCCGCGGCCGGGATCCACCTCCCTCAACGACCACCAGGCCCACCACCACTTTGTGAAGAGCGAGCAATCCAAGAGCATCACGCACTCCTCCTTCTCCTCCAAGATGCACCGCATGCGCCGCATGGGGGCCACCTCGCGCAAGGGCCGCGTGTGCTGCAACTCGTGTGGCAAGACCTTCTACGACAAGGGCACGCTGAAGATCCACTACAATGCCGTGCACCTGAAGATCAAGCACCGCTGCACCATCGAGGGCTGCAACATGGTGTTCAGCTCGCTGCGCAGTCGCAACCGCCACAGCGCCAACCCCAACCCACGCCTTCACATGCCCATGCTGAGGAACAACCGGGACAAGGACCTCATCCGCTCCAACTCGGGCCCCGGCACTCCGGTCATCTCCAGTTCCAAGAGCGGCTTCACCCTCACCAGCCCCGGGCGGCCGCCTCTGGGCTTTGCCACTCCTCCCCTGGACACCATGCTCCAGTCGCCCCTCCAGAGCCCTCTGGTTTTCCCCTCCCTGAAGTCGGTGCAGCCGGTCCAGCCGATGCCGCCCTTCTACCGCACGCTGCTGTCCCCCCAGGACCTGGTGAGTCCTCCGGTTTCACTGCCTACCAGCCCCATCTTGCCCACCGCCACCAATAGCACCTCCCTGATGGAGCAGCAGCATCATCTCCTGGCTGCCACGGCGTCTTCCCACAACATCCACAACCTGTCCTCTGAAGGCGGGCCGATATCCCACCACAGGCTGCCCACTCCCGGGATCCCCCAGCAGGACGCCAGCGCTGCCACCAACACGGACCCCACCCCCAAGAAGAAGCCCCGCAAGTCCAGCATGCCCGTGAAAATTGAGAAGGAGGTGATCGACGTGGCGGACGATTACGACGAGGATCGGGACGACGAGGACGACGATAGCTGCCACCACCACCACCACCCTTTGTCCCACCTCCACCACAACAACGTCAACGGCAACTGCAGCAACAACAACAACAACGGCCAGCACAGCGGAGGTAGCGGGCACCAGTCCCCTTCCCAGGACGAGATGAGCCCCGGCCTCATGAGGGCCCACCTGATGAGGCTGGACCGGGATGACTGCCGGGGTACAGGGCCTGGAGCGGAGGGCGACGGGGGCGAGAGGGGAGGCCCGGGTGGTGACCTCCGCTGTATGGGCAGCTTCACCTCCGAGGACCAGGACCACGAGAGAGACTTCGAGAACGAGTCGGAGACGTCGGAATCCAAGATGTTCTACCGGGAGGATATGATGGAGGTAGAGGAGCAGCAGCAGACACTGAACGCCTCCAGGAGCTCCAGGATCCGAGGAGACGTCAGCCTGGACAAGGACCAAGAGGGCCAGGAGGCTCGGGATGAGGAAGCCCAGCTGAGGAAGGAGATGGAAGACTCCAAGAGTCGCTCCTCGCCCTCCCCTCACCAGCCTGCGCTCAAGATCAAGGAGGAACTCAGCGACCCCACCTACGACATGTTCTGCATGAGCCAGTACGGCCTCTACAATGCCAGCATGGCCGCTCTGCACGAAAGCTTCATCTCGTCCATGAGCTACGGCGCCAGCCTGCCCAAGTTCCCTTCCTCGCACTCGCCCGAGGGCGACCTGTGCACCAGCCCCAACTCCGACCCCAAGATCTGCTACGTCTGCAAAAAGAGCTTCAAGAGCTCCTACAGCGTCAAGCTGCACTACAAGAACGTGCACCTCAAGGAGATGCACGTGTGCACCGTGTCCGGCTGCAACGCCGCCTTCCCCTCCCGGCGGAGCAGAGACCGGTGAGTGTCAGACAACCACACACACACACAGCATGGCCATTTAAAAATATTGGTTTCTATAGACCATTGTAAATGTCGCTCTCAAGCGTGTGTGGCCGTAAAAACGGGTTAGCGTAGAATTCAGAAATGACAGGTAGGTTTCATGACGCTTTGCTTTAACGTTTTTTCTTTTCATGCTTCAGTGGTTTTACATTTGGAGTCTTTTAGACGATGTCTTGCATGCGTAGAATGTACCATTTATCATTAATGATTTTATCATGTGTAGCTGGGTAGTGGAGTTGAGTGACGTGGTGACTGTCTCTGTTTGTAGAATACATCCGGTTATGATTGGAGTAGTACCTTTTTTTTTTGTTTTCTGCTTAACCCTGAAATAGTGCCTCAAACATTTCACTACACATTATTGATAATTTAAACTTGTCTAAATTACCATACGTTAGGTGAAACTCCCCCATTAACAGAAATGTGAATTGGCATCTGTTGATTGTCAGAGTTTTAAGTAGACGGGTGTCATCCAGTGGCGTCGGTGGCGCACACACACACACACACACACAGTTAGAGATATTGCCTTGTTTACCTTTCTTCACTCACCTTGTCACTGGCAGGTGAGGTAGCATACATTAGCAGAGACAGCGGCCTGTCAAACCACTGCATCTATTAGCGCCCTGCTCCAGGAGGTGAGGCTAGCCACGCTCTACCTGCCTTGTTATCACATCAGCACCCAGAATAAACCCAGCCTCCTGCCCGCCCACTAGCGCGAGGAGCAGGTTAACGCCACAACACAAATTGGGGCTACGCCACAACACAAATTGGGGCTACGCCACAACACAAATTGGGGCTACGCCACAACACAAATTGGGGCTACGCCACAACACAAATTGGGGCTACGCCACAACACAAATTGGGGCTACGCCACATTGCGAGTGCCCTGGGCTGGCAGCTAGCATTTAGCTCTCCAGGGCATTCAGAACACTTGTTTGTAGAGTACGTTGTAAAGCTGATGCCAAAGAGTGGCTTTGCAATAGCCAGCTACTAGAGCCATTTAGGGGACAATTTGAACAGGCCCGACCATGACCACCCAACAAAAGCATCAGTAGAGACTCATTTGCTTTAGTTAGATTATTAGAATAATGACATAAGAGCAAAAGTGTCAGAACGCGCCAGACATTTTAAAAGCTGCGTGTGACTTTGCCAAGCCTAGTCCCCAGACCGTCATGTAACAGGCTATTTGACAGAGCGGCACGGTCTCTCTTCACAGCGGGGGGTCGGCGGGGAAAAGGGGCCCTTGAAAGGAATTGTAGATGTCTCTCCTCCCCATTGCCCCTTGAAAATACACATGACTTCAAGTGTAACAAATGCATCTCTCTTTATGGCTTTAGCTGTGCCTCACTGCACACGCCTCCACTCCCAGTACAACAACACCACGCATTGAAGATCCCTAAAGAGAGGGAAGTCTCCGTCACCCTGTTCCTCTAGGGAACGGGCCATTAGGAAAGTTCATATTGTGCAACAGCAACAATACTTTGGTGACAAGTGACTGGTTTATTTAAAGTGTTCCCCTCCTCCAATCAAACACTGAGTCTTTTATTATAAATCCTACTCACTCACCTCCCTCTTTTCCCATCTCTCTTCAATCCCTCTTGTCCACCTCTTTAATCCCTCTCCTCAATACCTCCGCTCCATTCCTCCACCTGTCTTCTACCCATCCTCTGCTCCACCTCCCCCCCATCTCCTCCCCCCTCTCACACCCTTAAACCCCGGGGCCTGTATTAGCTCCTTGTTTCAGTGGCGTCTTGATCATTAGCAGCAAGTAAATAGACCAGGTGACCCGGGGGGGAGAGGAGAAAGGGGGAGATTGTGTGAACGAAGAGGGAGCGAGAGGAGGGGGTCGACACGAGGTGGAGGAATGGCGGTGGAGGTGTAGTCATCAGGCGGTGCTGAACAGCAGGGAGACGACAGGAAGTGTTATGACAGGGTGCGTTGCCGCGCGAGGCGTGTCTGACACCACTGCCTTGGACGTGTTTGTTTGCTACCCTCGGTGACAAGGCTTTGGGGACAGCGAGGCCCGGGGCATGGGAGGCCTGCTGTCTCGCATAACCACACACACACACACACACACACACACTCCTAAAAGCTGATGCATACAAATGCACAATACAGAGAGCAGCCACTTTATTGTATGCTCACCATGAAGGACCATCGGTCGCTATATCCCTGACCATGAACACAGGCTCTGAAAGGTTCACCGTAACAGTACCCCGACAGCCAGCACGCTCCCCACTGAATATCTGGACGGTAAAACAACCGCGACACAAACGCCGATGGCACGCAGGCCATTCCAATGACTCTCCGTCGAGGCTTCTAACCAAGGGGCAGAGGAGGCTGACCAATAGCCGCTCCGACTCTGGACACGCAGGGTCAGACGGACCAATGGGAGGCCTGGTTCAGGGCAAGTCAAGGGAGCACTATGAATCAAAACCCTCCCGCTCACCTCGTCATCACCTACCACTGGCCCTGCTTGTCTTCCAATAATATCATTCAGCCGTCCATCTTCTTTATTGGGCGCTCTTCCACATTAGCGCTCCCCATTTGTATCAGCATCTGCCGCAGCAACCCCGTAATGGCCTTTAAAAAAACACTTAACTCCGGCACTAAACGAGGAGGGGATGCCAGTGGCGGAAAGGAAACTCATCAGTGCAAGAAGAGCGGTAGGACCACTCAGGGTAAGGGATCTGGTTTCCAAGAGGCAATGGGTGGTCTAGAATGGAAAGGTACAACCCTGGCGAGGCCAGATCAGGTTGCATGGTGTTCCAGTGGCCATCCTGGCCCATAGCTTGGTAGTGTGGAAACGTACCCGGCCACCGCTCAAGCCGTGTCACAGGGAGCCTGGAACCGTCCCCTCTTGAGGCGCTTGACACCCCGACAGCGCTACCAGAAACACGGGCGTGCACATTCCCTAAGTGCTGTAACACGCGTCTCTGACAGATAGCTCAACGAGCCCCGGCCCCTGAGGCCAATCCCTCCCGTGAACGTAGGACCCTTGTAGGAAGACGCGGTCGACTTACACCTTAAGTACATCATTGTTTCCATATTTTGGGTGGCGTTGCCAATGATACCCTGTCTCCTATTTACGTGCCCTAAATTTCACCAGGAGTAGTTAACTACATAGGGAGCAGCGCACCGCTTTGGAGGCGTCCTCCGTGTGGCAAATACATTCCTGATAGCATATGGGAAGTATTAATGGGCCTGCCGCTTGGAAGGAATAGGGAAGCAAAACAACCCAGGGGCACCGCGGGGCCAAAGAAACTCTGGGTTATTGAGGTTGTAGTCAGGCTTCTGGCTGAACACCAATCAGATGTGTCCCTGGGTAATCCTGTAACTACATAACGTGCAGGTGTAACACAGGGGAATCGTTTTACCCCGCTATTAACAACACAGTGGATGTAGCAACCGCTAAGTCGCGGATACTGCTTTTTCCATAAGTAGTTTCAAAGTGGTGAAAATTTGAAGATTTTTCTTGCTTAAGATTTTTTTTTTCTTCATAAAAGCACAAACTCTACTTAATCCTTACATCATGTAACATATTACCTGTAATGTCATGAAGCCAATACATGTTTAAATGGATTATAATAACATACAACATATTCTCATGAGAAAGCAAACAAGGGGGCCTTCACTTCAGCCATTCTATCTGAGCGTTACAATGTTCTGACCTGTAACGGCAGACATTTGTTTCCATCCAGATGATGGATGTTAAACATAGCCGGGAATATGCAGTGCTAATAACCAGCATCCTTCTTTCTCCCACCTCTTCTCTCCACACAATGAGCAGTCGACAACATCTACCCCAACCACAGGGGTTTGTTCAGGTACTTCCACATATCCCATTAGTAAATGATCGTTGTGGATTGAGTGACACCCCGGGGAACCAACCGACGCTTCCTTCAAAAAACCCCTGATGTCAGAGCGAATAGGAAAAAAACGTGTAGGATTTGAAGAACATTTGATCTGCAGCACATTATTCATACTTCCGTCAAACACCGAAACACGTGTTATTGACATGGTGACACGACCATTTGAACCGAAGAGGAGGAGGTTTTGAAACGTGACATGAGCTACACGTATGTGTTAGGACCGCGGGATCGGTTATGTTAATTAATACAGAATAAACAACAGAGCACATTGCTGTTTCATATACACGCAAACCATTCCCACACACACACACTGGCAAATGAACACAGAGGGATGATGCAGTGCCCTCCAGCAGCGGTGAGACAGCGCGGCCTTTCCCCCGAGCCACACGGCTCTGGGCTAAATCACGGCGTATTTATTGGAGGGCGGGTGGCGAACGCCAACATGGCAGCGGTAGGGCCGGTGTGATTAGAAGACACGGCCTTATTAGCTCATTAATCAGTTCTCCTACATCGAGTCTCTTCCGTTCGCAGTCGTTTCACTCGTCTTCCGTTGGTTCCAAGTGAGAGGAATACCGCCAGGTGCTTTCTCCTCCCCCTTCCCCCATGATGCACCGTTGTCCCCACGCGGACGGCCGGACGGAGAGAGTGAAGGTTAATTATGTTTGAGAGCTTCTCTCTCCTCCTTCCTCCCTCTCTTCTCCTGCCCCCTCCCTCCCCTCACAGCATGTAGTCTCTGGTTCTCGAGCAAAGGAGCCGTTTCTCTGTATGCCTCGTGCTCAAACAAAGGCTCAATCCCTTCGCAGAGAGAATATGTTAGTGCATTTAGTCACTGATCACCAAGATCAGAACGCCAAATATCTACTGAAGACCCGGCTGATAATGACATTACTATGAAAGAGGACTTTTATATCACTGTAGCTGGGATAATTCTGAGTTCTGTTTCTTTCCGATGAGATATTTCCGCGCGGAACAATTAGCCGTTGCGCTCGGGCATCACCCCGTAAGAAACGGCCGTGTAATTACAGGGCTGAGGGGTTGGCTGATTGGATCTCCAGATCTGTGACTTGTTACACCCCACATCTATGGGATCCCCGAGGAGGCAGTCTAACGGGGACCTCCGAGAGGAATAGTCCGGTCCTTTTATCAAGTTTTTACCAAGTTCCTCTGACGGCGTCTGAACTGAAGTTCGGCGCGTGTTACGGCCGCGCGGGCCCCCGCCCCGGCCATCCCCCCCACTCTGCCGCGAGCCTCATCACATCACTACCACAAATGACAGCATGGACGCGGGACCATCAGCGTCGGTTTCCACTCATTGCGGCTGATTCCGGCACACACGCGTGTGCGTGGAGGGAGGGAGGTTGGGCACCGTCGGAGGAGAGACAGGAGCTTAAAGATGATTAACGTCTGCTCGGACCGGCGCGGTGGCTAGCCCGGTCTCTCCGCCTCCACCTACACTGCGCAGTCAAAATGGCATCTCGGGTGGCCTCCCCCGTCTTCGGGTGAAGATGAGACTGTCAATTTGGTTCTCCTGCCCCATTACTGGTCGTCAGGGGGGAGAGGGGGAGGTTTGGAGGGCAGAGGGAACCAGTGGTGGCCAAGGGGTGGAGGGAAATGGGGCAGGAAGGCTGAATTTGATAAATGAAGAGATAAACACATTGCCAAACTGTATACGGACTCTAAATTAGGAAAACCTAGAAGAATTGAACTCCAGACTGATACGCGTCCAGTGGATATGTTCAGATAAGGAGGCCAGGTTTCTCATTTCTCCTTATCCAGTAGACCTCTGCAGATCCTCTATTCAAGCGGTCATTTCATTTCAGTCGCAACCTGTTCAAAAGGTGCAGATTAAAATGTTGACTAGAATAGATTTCTCAGCACATTTTTCTTTACTTTTGCCATGTAGTCTTTGTGGATTACAGTATAAGAAACAAAAGGAAAGTAGAAATTATTTATTACAGGTGTGGTTTTAATATATATATTTATAGAAATGTTACTGTATATATAGAGAATATTTATAACATTTAGGGGTACTAACTATATATAGTTAGAGTATATTATATATTATGGGTAGTAACTGTATATATACACAAACAGTAATATAATATCACATATTTAGGTAATAACCGTGTATATGCACAAGCAGTATATATAGAATATTATATATTTATGTAGTAACTGCTTGGCATTAAGCTTGTGGTTGTGTATGTTGAATTTCATCAGCTGACAGGTTGCCATGGCGAACTAGAGCTTATTAGCAGAGCTGTGGCTGTAGGTGTGGAGTTATTTTGCAAAGGACCCGCCCACCTGAGCATCATCAACAGCAGAGGACCAATCAACTTATGCTAAAGCTTGTTGGCATCCCTACCATAAACAACCAACAAATCAATTAAACTTAATTGAATTGTTGTAAAATAAATAGTACGCATGTATTTGCAAATGGAAGAGACACACATATTTCAGCCAAAAGCCCCAACCATGTATATATGGGACTGTATCAGCAAAGGATAAAGGTAAAAAAGGAAAAAAATAGGCAGTTATTTACGTAACTCATTTTATGGATGTAGTATATTTACTGTTGCTCGCACAGACGTGCACACACACCCTGACTCCTACCCTCACACATACTCACAAAAGCGCGCACACACACACACACTGCCACAGTCGCGGCCAATCGATTTTCCCAGCTCCTTGATGCTGACAGTGCTCAAGTGGACGGTACTTGCACCTGTTTGCTTCCTTGTAACACAGAAAGAAAAGGGTCCCTCCATCCCAATGAATGTATACTATTTTTACCCTCTTGCAGGAGAATGTCCGATAGGGAACTAAATAATTAAAGGCCAGGGACCCTTTTTGACTGCATCAACCATGGCACTGCTGGTAAGCTCTACAAAACCTTGTGAATCCATTTGCCCCCATCCCGTCCTGCAGAGGATGCCTGTTTTTAGTTTTGTTTCTCACACCCCACCATGCCCCTTTGCATGGACCCCCGACCCTCACATTTAAGCGTTAAGGTGTTTGTTCAGTCATTTTCATGTTCTATTTTCCCCTTTTGAAGTCTTGTTTCTGCTGTGAGAGTCCCCTAACATGCTGATCCCACGACGGCGCCCAGGTGCTCAACGAGTCCCTCGGACGTTCATTTTATTATTCCACTTTACGGGGCCCCTCTGTGGGCCCGCAGTTCCAAAAGGCTCCTGTTAGAACTGAGGAGGAATTTCATTTGTCAAACGCATTGTGCCTCAGGGGGCTTTTGTATTGGGGACTGGTACATTTCACAAAACCTTCAGCTGTAGAGAGGTTTAGCGCGGCAGCAATGCGAAGCCGTACACTTCCTGGGACACAGCAGTGCCCTCTCAGTGCCAAGATCTTTTTTGTTTTTTATTAAAGCAAAAGGGTGGGTAAGGGGGAGATATAGCCACCTCCTATAGAGAGCCAGTGTGATAAGGCTGTCAGCGCTCTCGCTTCAGTACACTATCCAGTTCTCCTCGATTATCGCATTACCACAGCTCGAATCAATTGATAAACTCCCATTCAATATGGTGGAGTATTTAATTGAATCCCAGTCTATTGGATTTGCAGTGGGGCTACAGCCTGCTAGACGTGCTGACAGTGGTAAAGGCTGTGACGTTAGACCTGTTAGGGAAACGCTAAGAGAAGGACTTAAGGGTAACGTTTCTCTCACCTAATGGTTGACAGGTTCTGTAGGAATAGGAAGTAAAGGAGGATGGAGAGGAAAAATTCTAGAACTAAGGGAATAGTTGAAGAGGTAAAGGGAAATGGTGAAAAGACAGGTTCTAGAACCAGTGGAATTGTTTAGGAAATAAGGGGAATAGAGAGGATGGGTTCTAGAACCAATGGATGTTTGGTTCTGGTATTGGCTGAGTTAATAGGGTTAGTTAAAAGGACTGAGATAGGAGATTGGAGATAGAAGAAATTGTTGTGATGGTTACGATACGAGAAAAAACACTTAAGACTAAAAAGTGCAGAACACGTTTTGAAATGCATTTCCTATATTTCATGTTTCTTAAAATATTTTTCTGAAAGTTCCACTTTTCCGGTGAAGTAACTGAACACATTTTAGCGTTGCTGTGATTCTCTTTCAGTACTTGCGTCACGCAACCTCATGAAAACTGTCACCCCCCCACCCCGTCTTCCCCTCAGGCACAGCTCAAACATCAATCTGCATCGCAAACTGCTGACCAAAGAGCTGGACGACATCGTTCTGGACCCCCAACTGACGCCGCTGCCCAAGGACCTGCGGGCAGAGTTCCTGGCTAAGATCTACGCCGGACACCACCTGGGCCTGGACGTCATGGCGGGGGCGGGCATCGGCGGTGCCGGCCTGGGGGTAGGAAGTCTGACCCGTGACGCCAGCTCCCCGGCGGGCACCGACTACCCCCTCCACCATGCCCTCAACCGCCACCACCCCCTCCACCACCCTCACACAAATGGCTTCTACCACCGCGGCGGGGCCCCGGGTGACTACGTGGTGCTGGACCTGAGCACCGCCTCCAGCGTTCAGTCCAGCGGGTCGGTTCGCTCGTCACGCGAGTCGGACGAGGGCAGCGACGAGGGCATCCTGCTGGACGACCTGGAGGGGGAGGAGGAGGGCATGGAGGGGGAGGAGGGAGGGGCCAGTGACGGGGAGGACTGCTCTCGGCCGGCGGGGGCCGGGCCACGCCGGGACCGGGTCGGCGAGGGAGGAGTCGGAAGACCGGAGGGTCTGACCGGCGCCGACCCCTCCTCGCCGACCCGCCGGTCCTCCACCGGGGGCGCCTGTAACGAGGCGAGCGCCGGGATTCTGTGCGGCATCTGTCACAAAGTGTACAGCAACAAGGGGACCCTCAGAGTGCACTACAAGACGGTGCACCTGCGCGAAATGCACAAGTGTAAGGTGTCCGGGTGCAACATGATGTTCTCCTCGGTACGCAGCCGCAACCGGCACTCTCAGAACCCCAACCTCCACAAAAACGTGCCCTTCACAGCCATGATGGACTAGACACTTTCCCTCCTCCCCCCTCAGATCCCCCCTCCTCCCCCCCTGACCATTAGCTCTTACCCCTGGAACTTCATCCTGCCCCTCAGACGTCATTTCACCACGCTTCTAGTTCCATTCGATTAAATCCGGTGACTATTTACAGTGTGTTTATGAATTAAAACAAGAGGAGCTTTTGAGAGTTGTGACATTTGACTTTTCCTTCTCTGGAAGAAAGAGGATGAGACACTTGTGAGAGTCTCTTTATTCCCAAAAAACTCTCTGCCAGTTCCCCATAAACCCCAGTTCCCTCTCCTCAAATGTATTTGTTTTTGTCCATTTCCAAAGAATCTATTCAAACTCTTATTTGTGACTGTTGCCTGCAGAAATGATAATAATGAAAAAAGATAAATCTTCTTGTTGTATTTGTGTAATGATAGCTTTTAAAGGAAACCCCATACAAAAGCATGACTGCTTCATTTGTAAATAATGTCCCAAGAGGCTTTTGGTGTAAAACAATTGTATTTGATGGTTGTTTCACTTTTCTGTTTTTATGTTACAGTACAATACTTCCAGCGCTAAGGTAGACAAGAAAGAGGTAGCATCTTTACTAGCTTGACTCATTTACGTTAACTTCAGAAACACATTTTAAAACTGAGAACTAGAAGAAAAAGAATTATCACGTGACTTGTTTTATCTACTCGTTAGATATGCGGAGGTTGCCGGCATGCTTTTTTGGTCTTTAGTTTTTGTTATTGTTTAGCGCTTATAGTGTAATATTAATTCAGTTTTCTTTGCACTTTGCAACTATAGGGAGATGTGTAATAAGGAGAACCTCGCAATGGCGGTTTCTGCGATGTTTGGGGTCCCGATTGGCCACCGTGCTGAGGGAATATTACGTTATTAGTACCTTTAGCATACTTGTGCCATTATAGTTTTTTTTTTTTTCACGTGTTCAGTTTTAAAATGATATTTCACAATTGAACACTTATTTTTGTCCAGAATAAAAACCCAACAGGCAGCCCGTATACTCATAATCGTATTGAGAAAATAGTTTTTAATCTACCAGGCAGTAACGTGACTAAATACGATAGGAGCTGCTGTTTTTCAAGGCAGCAGTTTTAAGTATTAACAAATTCTGTTTCTCTATCGTTTGAAGAAGTAAACCTAGTGTATGAGTGTTCTGGCTGTACAGTAATATCACAGTGCTTAGCTACCAAGATTAAAGTAGCCCAAACGTTCTTCTGCATGTGGTGTTTATGACCTAATCTATAACAAGGTTAAAGTCATTACGAGAGATGATTGAGTGTCCTTTTTCTTCATGCAAAAATATGGGCATCCTATCAGAAGTGTTACATGAATGTCACATAATTTATAGAAAAGTCATTAAACTGTGACCAAAACAAGAAATGTTTGTTAAAAAAAACATTTTTTTCTGCCATACAGTTGTACTTAATTTAATTAACCCCATAAATGGATATGATGCACTTGAGTCTTAAGCCTTTTGCTGGGATTTTTCAGTATCAGTTTGCAAAGCAGATCACCAGTTTCAAAGAAAAACCTTACAAACCTGTCACCATTGCCTGGTCTTTTTCCTTGTTGCCATACAAATGTTAAGGTACAAATATTTCCGGTAATTAGGCAATATAGCCAAGGGGAAAAGGGGTATTTATTTGTGGGTGATAATATCTTGATGCAGATGTCTTGTCCATATGAATTCCTTTCTTTCTTTTGTAAAAACTAAAAAGAAAAAGGAGAGAGCGAGAGATCGGTCTTCAGTTGATGGTTATAATTGTGTTTTTTTGTCATGTGTGGATGTTTGAAAAAAAATGGAGAGTTTCTCTTTCTTGATTGGTGCTTGTGTTAAGGGGGCCAAAACGCAGTGTTACATGGTATACAGTATTCAAACTCCCGTTACATCCATGAAAATGGTGGACACTTATCGCACTCCCAACCATTTCAGAACGGACTCTCTCCGGACATGTGGTGCGTTGAAACTTCCCCGAGGGTCCTGCGCTCCTCCCTCCGCCGGACCCCTCTCCTCTTCCCGGAGTGAACGGAGGTGGAGGGTGCCGTGACGGGGAGTTTCATTAAAAATGTGCCGTTATTACGGTTACCTGGAGGCGCTCTGCCGCTGATCTGGGTAATAACTCACCTGTCACCTCACTACACCGCCTGACGTGAATGTTGCTGACAGGACTGCGACACAGACGGTTGACAGATCTCCCCCCCCCCCCCGATCGCTCTCTCCCTCCTCCATTTATCTACCCACACCCACCGCCTCCCCACAACCTGCCACTCACACTTTACCCCCCCCCCCGGTTCTACAGGGACGTAGACTAATAGTGTATGCTTAAGTTCACCGGACGACCACTGCTGTAGAGAGCGGACGTGTAATTGCCTGTTTATCCCAAGCGTAGGGAACACTGAGTACAGGAGCCCTCGGTTCCTCCCCGGGGATGAGGTACGGCCTGCCTCATTCGCTCAGCGCAGCAGCCCAGCCGGATCAAATATGAAAGTGCCACTCCAGGAACCTCGCTGACAGCTGTTGTTCTGTCTCACACACACACACACACACACACACGTCTTGCTAACAGGCCAGTGGGACGACAACAACAGGAGGACTGTTAACCTCTGGTGATGGAGGGAGACAGAGCTCATCTCCAGTCAGTCTGTGCTCAATAAAACAGAGGGTCTTGCGTTAGCTTTTCATCCGGCCCAGAAGAGCATTACAGAAGAGAGAGCAGTGGCACGTCGCAAGGCGTTGGGCAGCCTGGGCCAGCTACTGAATTCACCCAAAGTCACTCAGAGAGTGTAGCTAAATTACGGGGAGTCTTACGTAATCCAGTGGATATATAGATATATATATATAAAAAGCTTACGGCCAATCGGTCCGTTTTGGAACGAACATGAAGCATGCTGGAATATGTAAAGCCACGACAAGCTGATAGTGACCTCTGTCTGCACTGGTGAAATGCACAGCCTGATATAACGAGGCTTTAAAACCAAACCTCCTGAAACATTCCTTTGGTCCTTGTCAATGTTGCGGATCATTCCGGCAGCCAGCCCAGCTCATACTCTGACCGGTGTGTGTGTGTGATCCAGAGAGAACTAGCTGTTCCGTGCACCACGGAGAGCTTGTGAATAAACTGTCCCGACACGAGAAAGACCGTCCTGGGCACAACAGCCAGGGGGGAGGGCAGAAGACCCCCACGCCACTCGCTTATCGAGGCGGTGGAGAGAGAGAGAGCCTCTGGGTTGCCCGGCCGTCTCCCTCCGTGGTCCTTCACATTCTTACTCCATCCCCCTCTTCATCCGTCCCCACTGGGGTCCCAGGGCCCAGCGGTCAGGCTGATGGGACCATTACGGCCCTGCCCGGGACCCCGGGAGGAGCTAGCCTCTGAAAGGTCCCACTTGCCAGTCGGCCTGAGTGGAATCCACCCTTAATATTTCATACAGTGGACCCAACAGCCCGGGGAGAGAGATGACAAAAGAGCAGGTCTCGTGACCCATGAAAGGTTGCGAGTCCATTCTGTTTAAGCCAGGGGGGAGTGGACTGGGACATGGCATTGTGTAAGTGGAGCGGGGGGGGGGGGGGGGGGGGGGGGGGGGGGGGGGGGGGGGGGGGGGGGGGGGGGGGGGGGGGGGGGGGGGGGGGGGGGGGGGGGGGGGGGGGGGGGGGGGGGTTGTCTGGTTACGCTGCTGCTCAGAGACTCCTAAAAAGACATGGGACAAGGATCTTTTACAGATGCTTGTGATACATCATGGTCAAATACGATTCATCCTCGTAGTTTGGTAACAACGATTTGAAAGTAAATAATCCCGCCGCATATAAAAGAATGCATTGGTCATAAAGGTCATAAATTTTGCTTTTACCCTTTTCTTTAATATGACGAATTACAATGGAACGATGCTTAACATTAGAGCAAACCGTGCACGCTCTTTACCGACACAACAGCCTTACGGTTTATAGTCTCATAACAACCTATAAAGAAGCTTGAAGACTTTATGAATACACCTCACAGTTTCCACGGTGATGTGTCCGCGTAGCCACCTGGTTTGCTCAGTACAGAAATGCCTGGGTCAAGGCCCCGCCCCTCCAAGGCCTGCGTCTGGATCCGCTCCCCTTCCGCCCCCTGGCACAGAAGCGCAGCTAGAGGGTGGCACTGCCACGTGCAGCACCCACGCCAGGGCAAGCTCGCATCACTTTCCACTTTCCAATGGTGACATTGGTAGATTCATGAGTATTGGATGTCCCAGAAACAGGTCTTTCCCATTAGCAGACAGGAGGAGGGAAAAGTTCCTCTTTTTCAACTGATACGTTTTGTTGCTTTACTTATATCTTTTTTTTTCTGTATCATAACTGTCTATGGTTTTTGCATAAAATGCATAAGGGTTTTGGGAAGTAAATGGAATTTTATTCATATTTTGTCCAAATACCTCTTGTAATTTGTATCAGAATTCTTGTACAATTTTTATATTAAAGATTTATCAGTCACTGGCAATCTGGTGTGCAGTTGCGTGTCTTTCCGGGCCTCTAGGTAGTGTGCTGGTTTGGGAGTGTATGTGGGTGTTTGCCAGCGGTAAACGGAGGACATTTTCAGTGTGGCTGGAACATACCACAGAGAGAGGCACACTGAGTGTCTGTCAATCAAGTTGGCTGGAAAGACACCTTGTTTCAGTAGTTTTACCGGACTATTTTAATTAGACTGTGATAAAAATCATCGGGGACAAGGCTATCTTGACCAATTAGTGGACCATTAGATTAATTAAGTCATTTTAAGATCTATTGGCGTTAACACCATGGGACAGTTTTCCTGAACACAGATTAGAGCTAGCCTTCGACTAAAAACAAATCAAAGGAGTATCAATATGACACCAATGTAAATTAAAATCAATCCACAACTCCCCATCTAGCCATTATGGAGCACCGCAACACCAGGCTGAAAGTGTTAAAGGGCATAGGACTGTCAGGTCTGATTAAAACAAGACTTACTTATGAAATTGACTACAGAAATTAAAACTTACATATACTACATTTAAACGTGTAAAAGTAGCAAAAACGCAACTCAGTTATTCTTCAATACTTTATTGACAACAGTGCAGACTGAGCCCTTTTCTAAAGGCTTCTACACACACACATAGGTAGGGGGTTAGCCAACAGTATAAACAGTAACATAATGTCTGTTAAAGTGTGTGTTAAGTGTTCATGAGAGTGTGTGCTTAGAGATCATTGTGTGTGAGACATCAGCATGTATGTGTGTACGTGTTAAGTGTTCATGAGAGTGTGTGCTTAGAGACCAGTGTGTGTGTGTGTGAGACATCAGCATGTATGTGTGTACGTGTTAAGTGTTCATGAGAGTGTGTGCTTAGAGACCAGTGTGTGTGAGACAACAGCAGATGTGTGTATGTGTTAAGTGTTCATGAGAGTGTGCTTAGAGAAAAGTGTGTGTGTGAGACATCAGCATACATGTGTGTACGTGTTCATGACAGTGTGTGCTTAGAGACCAGTGTGTGTGAGACAACAGCATACATGTGTGTACGTGTGTAGTGTGTGTGCTTAAAGTCAGCAGCATGGGGTCATTGCATAAAGGGGACATTGTCAAAGCTATTGTTTTGCAATGGTTTTTAACAGTCTTACGACTTGAGGGAAGAGGCTACATAGGCGGGACCAGGGAGGGTCGGGCGTTTGGATTGGTTGAAGGCCTTCCTGACTCGCCGGTTGTGAGGCTCCTGGATGTCAGGAACATCCAGTGAATAACTGTCTCTGAAGCCCCCTGTGATGCGGTTGCCATGCCGTTCGGGGATGCAGCTGCACAAGATGCCCTCAGTGCTGCAGCAGAACATGTGCTTTTCACTGGCCAGTAACCCTGGCTGGGTTTGCACGCACCCAACCTACCGCAAGTCACAAGACCGCAAATCAGGCAAAACAATTTGTGCGGATCAACAGCGCCAAAATAACTCTGCCATTCGCCTGCTTCTTAAGTGGATGAGGTAAAGCTAGCCAGCCATGTGTTTTTATATATCTTTCCACATTCAATTCCAGTGGTTTGGTTCCAGGGGTGAAGCCATTATCAAGCCTTACCAAACTCACAACATAAAAGCCACACACCGCTGTTCAAGTCTAAGACGCTGTTTCAATGTACACAGGGTCGTTATGTAACCTTCAAATGGAATCAAATAACATTTTAACGAATCAATCCACGAGACAGTCAAGCCACAAGAAAATGACTTATAACGATCCACGGCCAATTGTACACAAACTTTAGCGATTAGATTTGTGCGGTGCAGCCAGTATGACAACGTTGAAATGCTAAAAAAGATATTGTCCCGCAAACGATGCATTACGACATAATCGCGTTTTGTTATGAATAACTCAGTTAAATTTTGTGGCAGAGACTTTCTTCTTTCCACGGTCTCCATCAGCTTCTTCCCACTCCACCGCGTCATTGCATGCATGTATTGAACTGTATAGGCGGGTTGTTTGTGACCTTACCGGGTCATTAGCCATCAGATGCTCCACCTGCTAGGGTACCTGGCCCACTTCAAGGTTTCACCTGCCTGCACCGTCCAACTAGCCCAATAACACTTCACCAAAGGGAGCCCTGAACAAGGTTACACTTTACCCAAACATTCGCTTTAACGAAGACAGACAAAACAGTAATTGGCAAAGCAAACACACAAAAGTCAACCTCCTGGCCCGAAGGGAGTCCAGAGTCAAATCGATTTCATGTGAATTTAAACAATCGTTAGAATTGAAACAACATGAATAGGTAATAGTTGCTGTTGCACTCGGTAAGGGGGCACCCCAGAACGGTGTGCCAGAACGGGGTGCCCAGCCCCTCCTGAAACCCCCTTTCACCCATGACTGGGTCATGGAAGACGAGAGAGGAACAGAAAGAGACATTGCAAGGTAGAAAGACCGAGAGACGGCAAACGCAACCCCCTACAACCGTCTCCAGGATCCTCTCCCACCGCATCAGTGCCTGGCAGGGCCAGTGGGCCGCGTGTGATCCCATGGCCCTTCAGAGGGTTCGGAGGTCAGCGCCAACGCTCAGTCGGGGGCACGCAGCCCTGCCCCCGCGGGGCGTTCAGTCCACACTGTGCCGGGCAAACGCACCAGGAGATCATCACGGAGTTCGGCTACCATCTAGCAGACAGGGAGAGTTCAGGAGCATCATATCTAGGACAGAGAAGCTTCTGCCCCCAGGCCATCAGACTGGTAAACTAACTTCCCATCTGCCCTGCCCTTCGGTCTGACCCGTAAAGCTCCTATACACACTCATACACAAAACACACACTCATTATCACTTACTGTTAAACATAATCTCACACACACACACACACACATTCTCCCATATGCTGCTGGCCAGTATGTTCAGTATAAACACAGGTGCTAAACACTGGTGCTGAACACTGGTTTCGTTCCATTTATGCACAGCCTTTTTGCTTGACTTTTCCCCCTTAATGCATAGTGCAACCAGGACAGGTGAAGCCCACCGACTCCCTTTTGTGTTATTGATTTATTTGTTAGAGTTTCTTTATTTAATAAAGTGCATTGTTTAGGGCCTCAGACACATGCCTTCTGTTACACCAGCGACATCAGCTACTACATGTGTGATCAATAAAACTCTGAGAATCTTTAGCCACACCAAAGGAAGGCAAGGAAAAACAAGGATGTATTCAGGAAATGTCCCGGAACCCATAGACACAGCGAACTGTACAATAAACCTGGAGTAGGGTGTAAAATGTGTTAATTTAACTGATTGCCATACTTAGATGAAGTGACCTCAGAAAGGGTAAGTCTGTTTCAGGGGGCAACAGTGGCACAGAGAACGAGGCTCAGCCACTCACATCCTTTGCACCGGCGGCAAAATTACAAATTGATACGAGGCCGCCTGGCAGGCTGTGGTTGGCGACGGCGACGGACACACACCCACCATCCCTCCGCGAGGTGACGGAGCGTCGGCATTGACCGGGAAGCGGGCGGACGTTTCTCTTTGTCACACGCCGGCTACACATCCAGCGGCTGTCAATACGCCGAAGCCCAGCGGCAGAATAACTGACCTGACCGTATTGATTATCCGTGGTGTTGGTGGAGGGTTGGGGTTGGTTAAAGACATGATCCCCCGGAATAAGGGCCTTGAGTTGCCGCGGCGATGACGGCACCTCAGCCGGGACTGTGGATGCGGCAGAGCTTCCTCCCCTCCGGGCAGCTGCTACATAACAGCCTGTGCTGTGTTTCTGGCCGGGCGCCGCCATCGATTGGAGCTGACAAAACCAAAGGCCCTCCGCTGACCTTTGAGGGGGTGTGCGGGAGACCGGAGGAGGCGGGCGGAGCGGACAGAACCGCTGACGGGCGGTTTGACGTCAGGGACGGGCTGTCTCCCCTTCCGTCCGTCCTGTCGGATGGGCCAGGTTTTGCAATTACGCCGGTGTCAGTCCAGTCCAGTCCCGCCGAGGTTGCGCGGGTCTACTGTCAATGATGGGAGGGTTGTCGTCTCCGGCGCCCAGCTAAACGGCACAGTGCACGAGCCACGTGCGCTTCACAAGGGAATGACAGAAAACAGCCGGCCTTGAAATATTGTTAATTTGGTGACCCTGAACATTATTTGTGTCTCCGGTGGCCCACGGAAACCAGCGGAGCAGAGGAGGGTGAGTGTGTGTGTGTGTCTTCCGAAGCCCAGGACGGTCACAGGAGTTGAGGGGGAGAGAAAGAGAGAGACATGGAAGGGGGGGGGGGGGGGGGGGGGGGGGGGGGGGGGGGGGGGGGGGGGGGGGGGGGGGGGGGGGGGGGGGGGGGGGGGGGGGGGGGGGGGGGGGGGGGGGGGGGGGGGGGGGGGGGGGGGGGGGGGGGGGGGGGGGGGGGGGGGGGGGGGGGGGGGGGGGGGGGGGGGGGGCTGACAGGAGCTGCCTGTTCAGCAGGACAGTCATAATTAGTGGCCGTTGCCGGAGAGTTCTTTAAAGGAGCACTTCATCAAGAGTGTCAAGAGCAGGAGAGAACATCTGCCACTGGAGCCCCTGGATCCAGGCGGCCTGCAGCCAGGTACACGGGACCGAAGAGGTGTGCTCCCTCCTCCCTGCACATGGTAAATAACAGGCCCTTCTTCCACCACCGGGAAAGGGAACGCGGTTGGGGCACATTCAAATGTTCACATTTTGACCCCCCTCCAGCACCACCAAACAAAGTGGTGACACAAACATGTTATCTGGTTTCACCGGGGTCTGTTGAAGGTCAGTTGGTGGTGCGTGATGCTTGCTATCACAGGGTTTGATTACCATAAGGGGGGGGGGTATGCATTCCATACAAAAATTCGCTCTCTTGATATGATTTAACATGGTAATTCACCAACCAAATATCGGTTGTTGCGTTCAAATAAGTAGCCACTTTGGGTGCTGTATGCATTAATAAGAATGTTTAATTGAATGCAAAGTAAGAAACATTTTGTATGATTTGAATACCTGGATGTCCTATATCATTTTCTCTTTCATCCAGTAGTTTTCTGCACACAATTGAGGTAATCATCAGTTAAAGCAATCATCAGTGTCACTGTGGCCAAAATGAAGGATTTTCAAGAATCAATGCAATTGAGAAGGATGATGCAATCTCAGTAGGATGAGCCTACTATCCTACTATTAGTACACAGAAAATGTGTAGGCATGCCAGTTGACCTGTCTACTACCTGTCTAACACACACAAATAGGGTTGTGGTTTTTGGTGGGAGGGCCTAACAGTTAGCGTTTCAACCAATGTCTGTACACACTGTAATAAAGATTAAACATTACTTTTGAAATGAATGAAATAATGTCAAAGCAACCTTTTACACACACACACACACACACACCCAATAATTTTACGAAGGCGACACCACATTGCAAAGGAACAATAACCATTCATTGAGGACTAATTGATTTTAATTGTGTTCTATAATTGGAGGAACAATTAGCAGAATTAAGAGATGCCGAAAAGCATTTGTGCCATTTCATTTCAGGCTAAACCGTCCTCCTGCGGGCGTCAAGCAGAAAATGTCTTTCCCTTACAAAAAGAAAAGTAAATATATAAATATATATATAAGAAGTACAAAGAAACGACGAAGAGGAGAAGCAATGAATCTTAGTCAGGTGTTGGGAACCGATGGATGAGACTAAGCAAGCCAGCGACGGCCTGATTCCTTAGAAAAACTCATTTCTGGTAACATGAACCCGGGCTAGGAGGGGCTTGTCAATGTATTAGACTTTTACCGGGGCCACATCGATTCTGTTCTACACCAGCAAGGCCTGCACTGCTGGCTAATGCTATTGATGAGCCATCAGTCTTGTCTAGAAGTGTGGAGGCATGCAGCTCTTTCCTGAGGCTGAACAGAGGGAGAGGGAGGGAGGGATGGGGGGAGGGGTGGGGCAGGGGGAGGGAGGGGTGGGGGAAACATCAATGGACAGTGATGGAGAGCGGAGGTCGAAGCTGCAAGCGCAGCAGACACGGTCAGAGCCGCTCCACGGCTTGGGAACACTAAATTAGAAGAAAGACAAAGGGGATGAGAGAGGGAGAAACTGTAAACAGCCCCATCGATCCAACTAGCGCCGGGCAAATCAAACCATTACTGTCCTGGTGTGTCCGCGGCGTCCGGGGAGGACGCGGCCCGGCACGGTGGGGCAGAGCGGAAGGTCGGCTTCAGCCCGACGGCTCAGAAACTTTGGCTGGTGCATCGCGGCATGCCCTGTGTGGGACAGGCCGCCCCCTTCGCCCAGACGTCCGAGTGCCACCGCTGCCACCCGGGTGCGCCTAAGGGCGCGGCGCGGTTAAAAGCCTGGCCGGCGAGAGGCCACCCTGGGACGGGAGTGACGGGAAGGGCTGAACTCATCACAAAGCCCCGCTCCCGGCGTGCTCCGGCACGGCCGTAACGACCCCGGCAAGACGGGGATCCCGTTTAATTAAAGTGAAGGCAGATCAGTTAAGCAGATGGTTGGCGCACAAATATTAGGGGAAATAGAAATGTTTAATGGTCTACGCACTTATCTGGGCCGTCCTCTTCCACCCCGCTCTCCCGGCAGCCCGGCCCGCCTCTGATAAACAGCGCCGGGGCACCGTGTTAATCAACCTTTAGAACCTTTAAAGCCGCCAGATAAGGAATAATTTGGGATCTTTGTAAATTAGCTCAAGATGTGGTTCAGACTCTGGCCCCCTCGCCCGGCCCGACTAGCGGAGTAAGTGAGTGGTGGCGAGAGGGGGGGGTTGGCGGTCTATCAGTGTAATAGTCTAGGTGCCAAGGTGAACGGAGCTGGGGGAAGTTTGGGAGGAAAAAGTAGATTTCCTCCCGCCGCGGAGAGAGGGAAAAGTGTTTTTCGCTGCTTTTCTCCAGCGTTTTCCTCCATTCCCCTGGTGGGTTGACCTCCCTTGCCACCGCCCCGGTGCTCAGCACTCCTTATCAGCGACACAGGAGAGCCGACCGCTCGGCTACAATCATCTGGACGGGAGGACTGGGAGCGGGTTGCCAGGGAGCGGTAACACCGACGAGTGGCCTGTCTGAGCGGGTTAACGGGGGCCTTCACCCCTTTTAAGTCAGGCACCGATGGGGCCGCAGAGCGGTGTCAGCCGTCCTCGTCAACAAGGACTGAAGGGCCGTGGAGGGTTTATTGTTCTTCCGGTATTTTGTTTGTTTGTTTGTTTCTAGCGCAAGACCACATAACACATTGAGGTAATGGTGAATACACAGGATTTAAAAAATCCTACAAAGTAAACATGCACATTGTGAACTTTTTCCTGATAAGGTTGAAGCAGAGGTGAAAGCAGAATGTTTTCTGACACTTCATGAAAAACGGTCAGAAACACATGCAAACCCAACCACACACACACACGTTCGGAGTAGTATTACCTCTGCTGCATTTTAAGAACGGAAGCTGTATATTTCAGCGAAGTGAGGGGGACCATAAAGGATTTGAACATGGTAACCTTACCGTACAATGGGTTTTGGAGCTTGTAAACATAGACATATTTAATTATATTTATTATTATTGACTAAGACTGAGAGGGATTCTGCTAAGGTCACCTGATAGGTGTTTTGACCGTTTCACCAGTACCGGTTCAGCCCAAAGGTCATTCAACACAGACCATGGACTCTTAAAAGAAAAACAACATTTTGAAAAATGGGACCCCCCCCCACCCCAAATATTTTACCTCCCCTAAAATGAGAAGCACATTTTATTGAACTCGGCGCTACCTCCTCCCACAAACTCCCCCCCTCTCCTCCTCCCAAGCACACATTGCAGAGCAGAAACATATTTGAATATACCAAACAGTCGGAAACATGATGCGTCGTGCCCAGTTTCACAGGTTAGCGTTGAAACACTAAGATGATATATCCTTCCTGCCATTAGGCGAAAGGGGACATCGGATTGAACATAATTACGCTGAGAAATGCCACGGACATTTATTGGCGCTAGTGGTTTGGGACTTCCAGGATTGGGGTCTGGGCCTGCTGATGATTTTCCTCTTAAAGTAGGCCACTGTGGAGCTGGTTAGCTGGCAGGTTGGGTCCGGCGTCTGACACTGATGCTGGGTTGGGGAAGCTGGGACTGCGGACTAAACAACACGCTGCTCCCTTGATAGTATACAACTTTAGGCTCTGGCGTAATGGACTGCACAACAGGGGAATAGTGTGCCGTTTGGGCCGCGGGCGGGGTGGACTCAGAGTAGTGCCATATGTTGGAGTGGGCCGGTGCCAGGAGCAAATGTGCTGAACACCGTGACTCAGACCATGAACTCCGTGCCTTGGCAGAGCTGCAGAGGCTACTCACAGGGTTAGACCAACAGCACTTACCCAGCGGAGTGTGCATATGTGGAAGTGTGGGTTTCTAATTGTCTTGAGTGTGTAATTGTCTCGAGTGTGTGTGTGTGTGTGTGTGTGTGTGTGAGTCACCTGTGTCAGACAGTTCCATCAGTCCTTCCCATCAATTCTTCTCCCCTGAAAGGACAGACAGACACACACACTTAACAGACACGCGTCCGTCTGAAAGCATAAACATCTCCAGAGAGAGCATCTCAGATCAGACGCGGTGGGTCACACCTGGTTACGCTTCTCCCCCGTCTCTCCCCTCTCCTCTCGCTCTTCACCCCTCTCTCGATCTCTCCATCCCTCTCTCTCTCCCTCCTGTTCCCACACAGTCGGCATCTGGAATCTATTGGCGGCGAGAGTCACATGAAGCCATAAAGCCCTCAAAGACCCACAGACGCACCAGGGGTGGAACGTCAAACAATGTTGGCCCAGGGAGCTGCCAACAGACACAGTGCACCGTCTTGGACCTGAACAAACGCCGACTTTGGCTCCTTTCTCTCCCTCTCCCTCTCCCTCTCCCTCTCCCCCTCCCCCTCCCTCCCTCCCTCTCCTTTCGTTCTTCTTCTTCCGTGCTGTTGACCGACCCGCCACCTGGGAACTGGTTCAGGGGGATTTTACAAATTTTACCCCTAAATGGAATTTTGGATTAGATCTGCGCGGGGCTAAGGGAGTCCAGGGAGGGAACAGTCCGAGGGACACAGTCAAACAACAGAGCCGTGACGGGGTTCAGTAGGCCGTCCTCCGGTAGATGCCGTGACGGGGTTCAGTAGGCCGTCCTCCGGTAGATGCCGTGACGGGGTTCAGTAGGCCGTCC
>JACXGK010004204.1:19890-39871 GCA_016801125.1 Novumbra hubbsi | reverse complement strand
GGGGGGGGGGGGGGGGGACCTACGGCAGTAACATTGTGTGTTTGGGTGTGACGAATTATGCTCATTGCTCTGGTCTGTGCAGAAAAGCACATCTTTGAAGATTTCCACATTCTGGAACAGGTCCTGGACAATGAAGGGTGTCAACCAGACCGTCATCTTTTATCTCCTGTTACGCAACTGAAGTCGGGATCTGCAGAGCGATGTTGAACGCACATGTAGGCCCAATTGTCACAGTAGCGTAGCCCAGGTGACATGTCTCACGCATGACTTAATGAGAGCCTACTGGACTGTATGTCGCGGCGAAAGAAATGAGGTGTTGGGAGCAAACCGCGTTAACAATAAGGTGATGTGAGGGTTCATGGGGCAGGTTTCTTCCTAACCTCTCCTCTGCTTTTTAGTGGCTCTGAAGACAATCCTGCTAAATGCCACCGTGGGTTCAGGCCCTCCAGAAGCATGCAGGGACAACCCACAGATTATTAGCATCTGCTTTATAACCATTTCAGAGCCATCTTGTAATACAACAGTATTCGCTCTGCATTCCAGAGCTGGGGGTGTGGCTTGACTGCTTTGTTTGGGCATGCAAAACGTTTGAATATCTGTAGAGAGCGTGTGTGTGGTTTATAGAAAGTGCGCGTGTTTAGCCATTGAGATAATATTTGACTGGTTTAACGGTGCCAGTCAGTGGTTCTGTTTTCACTGTTTACCTTGGCGCAGCTAACGTGTTCATTTTTAAATGTGTGGTGCTGATTCAAAGGCCTTACTGTCTTTGCCTCTGGTTTCTCTGTGGTGGAGGTGGCGGGGGCCCTGATAGGTGTGCCCTCTAACCCTGCTGCATTCCCCACCCAGCCCGGTAAACCAAAATGTGCCTGAAAGAATACCAGGAGAGAGCCAGAGGCAGCCAAGAGAGACTCTTAAAAGAGGCCAGACAGAGTCTTTGTTTGGAACTAGACACTGGACTTCAGCTTCACGTCATCTGACTGTGATGTGGCTAATGACCACAGTTACCTAGAGGCCAACTGTGGTAGCGGCCTTGTTTAGAGGCCTGAGCAGCAAAACCTTGGACTGTTAGTGGTCTTATGGTTGACAGATACAGTTTGAGGGTCTGGTCAACACAAGGTAAGAGATTGGGGCCGATCTGTATGGGCTCAAACAGGGTTTGTTCCTGAGGCAATGTTTTTGAAGATAAACGTGTTTTGATTAGCCATAGGCCTTTCTCAGTGGACTGTAGCATGTGCAAACATGCACACACACACACACTGAGGAACAGAGAACCCAGAATAGAAAGGGCTTAGGTATAAAGTTTGGCTGTTTTGATCTTCTGCTTCTGAAGGTTTTGCAGAATCCCTGGAGGACATTGCTCATCGTTCACCCACATTGTTGGCTCCGCCCCCAATCTCTCCAGTTAAAAACAAGGGAAAAATAGATCCTCTCAGTCAGCTGGGGTTTAGTTAGGCTTCACAGGCTCATCTTTTGAAGGTTGAAGATATAGATTTGTTTGAAGCTGACACTGGGCCCCAACCAATACCAGGGATGGCGCTGTGGGGATGGTTGTTGGGTAAACCATCCATTTAAATATACCTTTTGGCCAGGCCGTGGTGCTGATCAGGAACTGTATAGGGTCATACAACGTTTTTGTCCCGACACACACTACTTCCTGTATGTCCTGTCAGACCTTGCCCTCTAATCAGCAACCTTCGGACATGATTATCTGAACCCATTTTGTTGACAAATTAAGGGAATACATATCATGACATGTCCGGACAGGTTCTGACCTCGAGACGCAGACCAAAACAGGCCTTTCGTTAAACAAGAATATGTTTGGTCAAGCCTATGTTCAACAATAAGCGATTTGTTACGGCTAATCATATAATCTACTTTCCTGGATATCATTATGAGAGAGAGAATTAAACGCTAAATAGACTTATCTTAGTTTGCATAATCGTTGTGTCCATCGTTTGCAGGAACATTTTGCAAAATGCGCGTCCCTACGCGTCCCAAAAGGGCTGCCTCCAGCTACCCGTATCTGAAAGTCTTCAGAACTAGATAATCTAGCATTTTAAGTCTCAGAAAATGTACCGTCATGTAAACAACATAGTCAGGCCACATGGTTTGAGCAAAATAGTGCTAGTAGTAAAAAAAATAGACAGCAATTAATTTAGTATCTTTAGTACAGTACTGGTTTCTCCTTTGAAGTTAGCGTGATCATTTCATTGTGTATTGTTTTCACAGGTACTCAGACAGTACTGATTATCCATATGAATCTCTTTCTCTTTGAAGACCAATCACAAGTTTGTAATCATACAACTGGTAGTCTTATTCCCTGTAATTCTGTTTGCCATAGTCTCGGAAGAGCCAAAGAAAAAGAGAGAGTATAAAAAATAAATGATGGTGTCAAATCCCTCAAACTGACTACCCTGACTCCCACCCAGAACATCACACGATGATAAAGCTTCCTGTGGATCCCATCCAGATCAGAACCCAGCAGTAGCTCTGATAACATCCATCTCATAATTTATGGACTCATCTGGAATCAGACCGTCGGCTTCATAGCAGCACAACCTCCTGCGGATTAGCTCCTTCTTTTCCCATTCCCTTTCAACATGCCAGAGCTTGTTGCTCGTTTCCACATGTTACCACCAAAAAAGTCAGACCGGCAATTTCTCTTTAGTCGGTCTTGCGGTCGACATGCAGTTTGTGTTCCCTGCTTCATAAGCAGTTCAAATGTTTTTACTTTCAGTGACATCATTTCAGGAAGTTAACACCAGGTGCTGTATTGATGGATGTTCAGGCTGGATCCTCCCATTTGGCCCCCTAGGTTAGATCAAAAGGGTCAGTGCCCTCCACCCCTCGATCCCCGCCAAGCGGCCAGATTACGGTGATAGGATTCGCCTACTTTCTGATTGGTTTAATCCCCACTCTTAATGATGGTCTAATCAAACGGGGCCTCTTCAGTTGTCTGCTGTACGGTGCTGGGTCAGAGCCAAAGTATGTACAACCTGCTCTATGCTCAATGGAAATCAAGTGCCGCTGAATTTCAGAGGAGCATGTAGGGGCATGTTCATTAGAGACCTCCGGCTCCACAAATCCAATATTTACATTCCCTAACATCATCGACTCTTCAGGCCTGCAGGTGGGTGGGTGCGCTAGATGTGCTCCACGTCGGCTGAGGCTGGGTTTGACTTCGCCTTAATAGCCCTTCACCGTCCATCCGTTCCGATCTGATTCTCTGAGACCGCTGTATCTTTCGGCGTCGCATAAGAGGTCCATCATGCAAGATGCATAGTGTCGTGTTAGGCCATAACTCATGGAACCAGATCTGTACAGGATTTTATTTCATATAACTAACTCAGTTTCAGAGTTTTCCCTATAAAGGAGAAGTTACTGAGATTACGACGTGTGTGTGTTCAGTTGTGTCTGTTTATTTGTCCGTGTGTGGAGATCTTAAATCAAGGTTAAATGTCTAATAATCTCAGGTGCATCCGGATGTGTTTAAAGGATCACCGCAGTTACAGATGGGTAATGAAATGTGTAATCATGGGGTGGTTATTCTGAGAAAGAAAGACCCTATCCTGGTGCCTTTCGGGCACAACGTTTCTGAGCACATACTTTGTTAGGGCTGCCACATAGCCCATTAAGAAATTAAGGTCAGAGGACGGAGAGCGGAACCATTAATAGTAAAACACACTGTCAGCGACTACAAACCAGTGCAGGAGCTGAGAGAATAAAACACCAGAAAAGCACTCTCTCACAGTCCCACTAAAACACTCCAGACTGTCCCTGGCCTGAGGTAGTAGAGAGAGCAGCTCTTCCTCAACTACATCTGCCAGTCTGGGGAATTTGTATAATTTCCTCATTTGATCTGTCTGTGGTCATAACTGAACTTAAGAGCATTAGACTAGATTCTATAATCTCGGAGGTAGGGTGATATTTATCCAGGTTTCCTTTAGCCTAAGTCTTTCCGCTTTGCTGGGATTTGTTCTACATTTGTGGTTTGCTGGGAACAGCCTTCTGCCGTGTAACTGGTGAGCACGTGTGGCCTGGCGTCCTGAGGGACAGAGAGGGTGGGGAGGGGGGATATAGAGGGAAGGGCAGAGGTGGCAGACAGGGGTCTGCCAGGACACCTAGTGGTGGACTATTTAAGATGGGAGTGTTACTGAAACAACACATCAATGGTCAAACCCCTCAACGAGTAGCCTAAATTAAAAAATTTAAAACTAGCTCGGCAACGTAAATCCTACGCGTGAGGTAGCCTCTAACCTCTCCCCTCTTGCCTTTCTCCAGGCGTTTGGACAGGCCTACTCCAACCACAAGAAGGTGGCTGCGGACGGGGAGAGCAGGGAGGAGTCTCTGATCCAGGAGGCGGTGTGTAAGGAGGCCCACTACGAGCAGCGTGTCCTGGAGCTGCAGACGGAGCTCCGCCAGACCCGCAACATCCTTACCAACACCCAGTCGGAGAACGAGCGCCTGGCCGCCATCGCCCAGGAGATGAGAGAGGTGAGGCCTGGGGTAAAGTGGGTTTTCCTTTCGGATGGATCACCTATACAAGGAGTTTGGCCACAATGCCAGACCCCATATAGGGAGAAAACTAGACACTGCCTTTGAACAGGAGGACTTGATATCAACTGGAAAAACTGGAGGTGGCGGCATTATGTCTTGGGTCTGTTTCGCTGCCTCAAGGCCTGGTCATTATCCAAGGCCTGGTCATTATCCAAAGCCTGGTCTTTATCCAAGGCCTAAATTCAATGCTTGAATTCCACATAGTAACAGAGAATTCTTTAGGAGAATGTAAAGCCATCTGTCAAAAAGCGGAAACAAACACTGATCCGGCAACAGGGCAATGTTCCAAAACACAAGGAAAGCAGAATTGCTCAAATAGAAGAAATGGACGTTTATTGTATTCAAAGACCCAATCCTATAGAAATGTTGTGGGGGTACGTGGGGGTCACAGATGCCAAATGCCAATCTGAAGCCAATTTTTCATACCTGCCTGACAGTGCACAGTGCAATGTATACACACTCCTCTACACCTTGTTCTGCCTTCATAGGAAAGCTTTTTTTATTTGGTAAAAGTATCTACACAACCCCCAAAATGTTCATGCCAAAGACTACAGAATGGCTTTCCAGGACGTGTTTTCCTGAATGTCTCACATCAGCTTTAACAAATTTAAGACACGGTTTGATTCCCAAACAAATATACTCAGCTTTACCAATTTGGAATAAAACATGTATATGCTGTATCTTGCCTTAAGAGTTTTTCAGAGTTGTTCGGACCGTATTTTGTATGGCTGCCATAGATGGTTCAACCAAGTAAAAACTTAGGGATGTGAGGACGGAAACAATCAATACATTCTTGTTTGGTATTTCTTAGTCATTTGCAATATTTTAAACAATAAGTAGACTGTGTAAGTCATATAGTTTTAATATATTTGTTTCTTTTCATACATTTTAGGGGTTGAAAATGTGAATACTGTGCAAGGGATGTGTTGTTTTTCACAAGGATCTGTGAAGATGTGTTTAGAATTTCAGTAGGCATAAAACAGGAATGTGTACACTGTCACTAGGCTCTGTTAAGGGATGTGTAGACTTTCACTAGGCTCTGTGAAGGGATGTGTAGACTTTCACTAGGCTCTGTGAAGGGATGTGTGGACTTTCACTAGGCTCTGTGAAGGGATGTGTGGACTTTCCTTATGCTTTAAAAAGGCATGTGCAGACTTTCACCAGGACCGGTTCATATTTGCAACACCCATGGACCATTTCCATATACTCTGGCTGGGCCAGCTAGACAACATTTAGATTGGGTGACTCCAGGCCCGCCGATAGAAATGGGCTCGGCGTGTCTGGGCAATTCTATCACACACGGATGTTTTAGCCCCTGTGGTGATCTGGCACAGATCGGACCGATTGAACGAGCGCAATCATCCCTGTTGTTCGGATGCGGGGGGGGGGGGGGGGGGGGGGGGGGGGGGGGGGGGGGGTGCCCGTAATCTTTAACGGTATAGATCGGCTGTGACGTAGCTGCTGTTTTCAAACCTCTTTTTTTACATTGCCAACCCAACTGGCAGGCAGCATCGGGTAGTGTCGTGGGTGTGTTCTCAGGTCTGTGGTTGCTTTATGAACGGGTGAGGCTTAGTATTCCTGAGTATTACTGCTGCAGAACCGGTGGGGGTGGTAGCATGGTGGTAGCACGTGCCCGTCGTCCTGCCCTGGCATGCCTCCCGTCTCCCATGGGATCTGGCACCGGTTCCTGAGCTGCACAACGCCAGCCGTGCCGCCCGCCTGCCCCCTTGTCTGCCCCAAGGCTCGATAAGGGCCAGCAGGTTGCCACTGTCGCTGCCTCTTGGCAATACTGCTACACACACAATGCCCAGCCAACGCACACACACTCACATCTTCCCCAATCCTCCGCACAATAGCAGCCTTTATATCCGGCGTTGTAATTTTGTACCTTCTTAATCGAAATGTCATTTACATTCAGGCCTAATTGACCTCATTAGTGGCAAACGTTTGTAATATGTGTAGTGTTTGTGTGTGTCTGTGTCGGTGTGTGTGTGTGTCAATGCTGAGCCAGGATTGAAGAGACTGAAATAACAAGCCTGCAGGTTGAAAGGAGACCCTATTGGGGTTGTGGGGGGGCGTTCTCATTCATTTCAAACAGACAAGAGAGGACAGATGACATAGTCCTGTTTGATCTGAAGGGCTGCAAGGTGAGAAGAAGTGTGGGATGAAGGCTGCAAGGTGGGAGGAAGTCTGGGATGAGGCACACGGAGAACCTATGGTCGCCAGCCCAGAACAACTGTCGTCCATGTTGAGCCCATAAAATGTCTTCTGTTGACTTTTAGTGGAATACGTTTCAAGCGCGATGTGGACACTTCGTCTCTCACCGAACCCCCCTCCTCAAATCCATGCATGTTGGGACAAGGTAGATCTGCTTAAGCTCCGTGTCAGCATTTCCCGCTCAAGTAAAGCGATTACTCCACTTCTGGCTGGGGAGAGAGTCTGAAGGACTTGCTGTCTGAGTCTGACACCCTGTCTGTTCAGAAGTCTGCAGCAAGCTAAAGGAATCAAAACGCTTTGCTTCCTGTGGCATTCAATTCAGATACCAACAGTCAGCCGTTTATTTTTTTTACCGAGATGAGCGGTGAAAAAAAGTTCTTAAGAGGAACTGTCCCTCACAAGGACTTAAGGGCCCTGGATTCCAGTATTAAATAGGCCAGTTGGTACTTGATTCTGAGACTTCATGGAAACCGGATGTCCTCCAAAACACTGTTTGAATAAGGCTTTCAACATAGTATTCCAGGTCCTTCTGAATGAACACATAAAAAACTCCTGTTTAACATGACGCAAAAATCCTCCTTTCTTTCTGCACACACGACCCCTCTGAACAGCCTCATGCCTGTTCCATATTCATAGTTCCTCTTTACGTGGATACAAGCTGATTTTAGAGCCACATAAATGCTGAAAGCCAGTCTCAACTAGAGTGCTGTTTTTGGTGTAATACCCTCTCTGTCTGAGCGCAGGTGCCCAATCCATTGTGAATGTAGACACACACCCACACACATACGGAGAGAGACGGTGTAGTGGCATGACAAGCACTAATGGCCTGGATGGAGACGGTTGGAGTGTAAATCTCACCATGTGTAGGAGATAATGACAGCCCTCCAACGGCAGTTTATGCCCGCGGGGATGGAACGGAGCAGGGGCAAGGTGGGCAGCGGGTGAGGGGACGGGGCACTGAGGCTGGCATTGTGACGGCAGCCGAGGACTCTGAAAGGACCTTTTGTCAGCCGGCTGTTAAATTAGGCTGCTAGGGAGAAAGGGGGACAGCAGAGTGTGAGAGGGGGGAGAATAGGAGAGAATAATGGCTTTGATTCTTGCCAATTGGGAGGATTTGGTCCCAACCTCTGTCAGGTGATCTGTCACAGAGTCCGCTCGTAGACAGTTGGCCTTTCCGTCTGGAACTGTTTGGGGTTCCCTGTGATCGTTCAGCTTCTTTCCCCATGAGATTTAAAAACAATAATAATAGCTTAACAATCGGAGGCAGTCTAGAGATCCCGATGAACCTTTATAAAAAAGTAACTGTCTGCAGTGCAAACATTTTTGTCAGACAGGTTCGAAATGCTCAATAACCATCCCTCAGTTAAACTACTTCTAGCAGAAGCATACTAATTTGAATATTATACACTGACCTATAAACCAATGCCAGCCGCAGCTCTATATGACTGTGATGTTTGAAATAGCCAATGAAATCATGCCCTCTCTTTAATTACGGCATCTTTATCATACAGCGTTTCTTACACGTTATGGTTAGCAGTGGCTGTGAAGCTCCCAGAGACCCAGCCAGTTGGCACAGTACTGGTGGGAATAAGAGCCTCAGGTGGTGATAAGACACAGTTCTTTGCCACTCTGAGAGCCGTGGAACAGGATTAGAACCACAAAGTGGGTCTGTATAACAGCAAAAGGCATTTGTTAACGACCGTGACTCGATTAGACTCAGTCGCATAATTCGACATTCATAAAAAAACGTAATTCACGTAGCTCCGTAATTTAACTGATTATCTTACAGCCGCGCAAAAATGCATTCGTTATCATTAGACGTTTTCACGTCTGTTCAGACGAGGCAGAGTCCCCAATCAATGACCCACAGTCGTAATAAGGGTGGAGAATGTGTAGCCTGTTCCCTTCGCTGCTCATGAGCATAACCAGCGATGTTTACTTGACATTTTCTACACTCCTTAAACATGATATTAGTGAGGTCTGGTTTAGCCAATCTCAAAAATGAGGCGCACATATCGACGTGAAATAAAATCGTTTTTTTTCCTGGGTTGACGTTTTAAAACGTTAAGATGACTCTGAAATTTACACTTTTAAATTAGCTGGATTATAGAGCACCAGTGGACAAAGGAAAAGATACGAGAAACTTGCTATTCTGGTGGGGACGGGGAAGATTGATTGCAGTAATTTCGATACTATAAGCTTCTTATAACATGGCTGTGTGCAAAGCCCTACAAGCTTAATACTTTGTTTATGCAATTTCTGATGTGTCACGTTGTATTTTTTACCCAGATTTAGGAGGTGCAAACTTTCATCAAACGGTAGGTCTCTGCCCCAAGCTATTCCACTGTTTTCCCACACTGCTCTTCCGACCAGGAGGGCTCACCTGAGGGCTCAAAACCTAGACTGTAGTGGTCAGCCTGGTGCCACAAACATGTGTCTTTCACTACTGCGACCAAACGTGTTCAGCGATCAACCACATTAGACACCAAAGATGCCAGAGGGTGCGAATAGGGATTCTAGAGTGACAGGGCTTTTATAACAGAGGAGTACAGTGGCTCTTTGAAGGCCACGGTGAATGGGTTGGATGACGACAGCAGCGCTCCACCATTCTACCATGAGCCCAATATAGCAAAGCTTCCAGAAAGCCCTGGGGTAGGCCCGTCTTCTACGTGGCCCCACCCCGAGAGGACTGTCAGGAATCATGTTCTTGTGTGCTGTGCTGGGGAGGGAGGAGAGAGGGGGAGGCGGGTAGTAGGAGGGAGTACGAGAGGGTGAAATCCAAAACGGGGATTGTGAAAATGGAAACGGAACAAAGCGAAGGATGAGACCTAACGAGGAGGGGTGAACGTGGTGGATGAAACAAAATTCTTTGATGACCTTGAGGTAGCGGGTGGGGGGGGGGTCTTCACAGAGCAGGTGTAAAGTCAGGGTCGCTAACACCCCTCCAGGTGTTTCCTGGGTAATCCCCCTTTCTCTGCGCTAGGCACCTCCCCCTTCCCTAATCCTGCCCGGTTCCATGAATCGATTGATGTTGCTATGGAAGGTTGCTAAGTGTGAGATTCTCTTAAATACATCTACAAGATCTGCCGTCGAGACCTAACGATGTTTGTCTTTTCGCCTGATTGTCCGGTTTAGAAAATATATCACACTGATTCAAGCCCCCCGTAACTTCAAAGTGGTTGTTCACGTTGGTTCAATGGGCCGCCAGTAAAGTATGCACAACAGCTGTCCAGCATGGGTCCACACACTTCCGTGCATACACACACACACACACACACACACACGCATACAGGCCTCCCCCTCACACCCTCACCCATACTAATGTATATACCGTACTTCACTCATGTGCCAGAGCATTTTAACACAAACATGGCTCCTGGAATCACATATTAAGCGCCTGCATACACAATATCACCTCACTATCACTGCCACACAAGCTACAAACCCAACCACCCATAGAATAATATATACATCTCATTAATTTCAAGGCAATGAACGTCACCTAAACTGTCCTCGCAGTTTGCACCCAGCAATGAGCCTGATGAAATAATACCTATTTTCACCCAGATTTCAGCTACACAGCCAGACTTCAGACCTTAACTTTTTTTTTTATGTGTCATTACAGTAGACACAAATGTGTTGTGATGGTATATGGGATTCCTCTCCTGACTTCTCCTCAGGGGTAATCCAGTTCTGTTAGACTGAATCACATTTAACATCGGCTGACGTGATGGCCTTTGCTCTGGTAAGCCCAAACACCTAAGGGACATTACATTCACTTCATCGTGCTTTCCACGCTTCTTTACAAGGCTACCTGCCCTGTCCACTACACGAGGTACATTTAGGGTCTTTTGAACTGGACTTGGGACTGATGTGTGACAGTTCGATTAAAAACATACAACATAACAGGGATAGCTGAAGTGAGAGACAGGGCGAGCGTGAAAACAGGGAAAAGGAAACCGGATGTAGGTCAGTAAGCAAAAGACGGAAAGTGGAGGAAAAAAGAGTAATACTGAGGGAGAAAAACGTGAATGAGTGAGGGAGAGAAAAACTAGCCAGACCGTCCCGTCATATCAGTTATCCTGTCTGGGAAAACTGCCTACTTTCCGGGAAAAGGAAATGGGAAAAGGTAATCATGTGGAATGTTATAGAAACACCAGATATATCACGTAGTATTATAACCAACCTAATCTTCAGCACCGTTAAGCTGTAACCTCTGGCATAATGACTTCTCAAGTCACTGAGCCATTTTTTTCTTAGCCGTGATCGTGAAAAGCTCAGACACTTTAGGTGCTAACTCTAAGCTTCGCTGACTGAGACGTAAGCTGGTTAAGAATCGGTGTGCTGTCAAAGGCAGTTTTAGCGGTGAAAAGGGAGCTGGTGAAAATGGAAGTGAAGTGTTGAGTACAGATCCAATAGAACTGAATCAGCTCAGGGGAGCTTTGACCTCTACAATCTCCCCAGCGACTGCTTTCATGTAGTGTGGCAGCCTTTACCAATCCCAACCACAGGATAACGATATTTAAGGACACAACGGCTCAAATGTCCTGCACACCTACTACACAGGAACAATTGCTTAAGGCGTAACAACGAACAGTGACATCAAGGTTCTTGAACATTAGCTCCTTGGTCAGGTTGCTTTCAGTGGGTTTGGGCAGCTGGTGCGTCTTTGTAATGGGTGCAGGCAGGGCTGTCCATAAACCACGCATCACTTTATTGTAATGAGAGACCTCCCATTGACGAGGTCCTCAACGGGGGCACGTCGGTCATCCATAAAACCTTTTGTCGCTATAGTGCTTGTTTACATTACGAGAAATCAAATAAAGCGCTAGATAGACGTACATTATTTTGCCTAATCGTTTCAACAGCGTTTGAATTTACAACAGCAAGTTCGAGATGTACCATCTTGGCCGTCGGTCGTGGGGAAGGAAGGTAGCATCTAAACCTATCAATATGATCTAGTGTCTGGAGTCTTCTTCGATTGGTCTTGGACATTTTTGCATAATGTAATTAAGGCTGTAGTAAATTAAATTCCCTTTTTAAGGCAGGCCCATACGTAACCCTGGCTCACCTTTTTTGTCAGGCTGAACAGCAGGCGGCCCCTCCCCCAGTCTCTGAGGACCCCTTCGTAGAGAGCGGACTGGTTACTCTGAGGACCCCTTCGTAGAGTGCGGCCTGGGGTCTCTTGAGGGAAAGCAGGGTTGGAAGGTCGAAAACCTTGTTTGCATCCTAATCAGTTTGAGGAACCTTTTAATCAGTTAGTATGTTGGGTTGTATTCATTAAAGGCAAACTGCCACTGACCCAGCAGCTGAGCCAACTGACCCCGGGGATCTGAACAGACCACCTGACTTAAGCTTCATTTATCCTTCCACTTCAAAGTGGTCGCATGGTCACCAATTGCGCACAGTTTGCATACATTTGTTTCGGGTTGGGGTCTTTATTTTCTAGTTTATTGTTACACAAGGTTGTACACCTTAACATGGTTCAATGATTCATGCAAGCGAGGTGTACTGGGGCCTTTAGGCTGGACCATTTAATCGTCTTTGTCAATCCTGAACATCACCGTGGACAACAATCACTGTGGACTTTCTCAATCTAAACGGCTCATGAATCCAGAATTCCGTTGTTGTCAGTAGGATCGCCTCATTTCTACTCTGCGTTCCACTAAGTCAGGACCTGACTTGGTGTTCATGATACATTTTGTCCAAAGGGGAACTGAACAACATTTCTGGGTGTTTATGTGGTCTGACTAATGCGTTCATATGGAACATAGACCCTGATATGAGCACAGCAGTCATGTTGACATCACTCAGATTAGCAGGGTAGCGCCCCTTCTGCTACATTCTCTCTTATTGCGAGTGCATTTCAGACAGCCTCTCTTTTAGTTACTCTTCAGCCTAGCTGATTAAGCTTGTCTTACAGAAGTGTATTCTGTTCAGTACAAGAGAACGAACTTGACGTTGAAGTGCACCATCAAATCTAGGTTCTATAAAACAGTTTGAATGGCATGTGTAGAGGATAGTTTGTATTCTGCCAATCTATAGGTCCTATTGATAAATGCATAATTAGTTATTTGCATAAGTATAATGTGCCTATATATGTTTGTAAACAGTGGTTAGGTCATCCATTTTGTATATCGATTACATCCTCCATTTTGTATTGATTACGTGGTTTTGAGAGTACGTAAGGAGCCTTTGTTCTCGGTTGAGTTTTCCCACCAGGGCCTCTGATTGGCTGATACAGGTGAAGGGAGGGATCTACCTGTGCAAAGTTATAAAGTTGGCTGGATGCCATGTAACTGTGTCTTTCATCTTGGAGCTGTCCTCTATGTATGAACCACCATGTGATCACATTAAAACTAGTTCAGTGAACAGTATTTGAATTCATTAAGTTGACTTTACCTCAACAAACGCATGCAGTTTGGCCCTACACCTCCCTGCCTTCACAGCAGTGGGAGGTTTCTTCAGAGATGTTATAACGGTGTAGCATCATGATTGGACAGATTTCTATGGTAGTTCATGCATTATTCATCAAGGCACCAACACAAGCATTTTCACACCGGCAGGAGCAGGGATTCCCGCCCACTCATAATTAAAGAGGCCTCATGGATATTAAGCCTTCAACCAACCATCAACAACCATTGATAATTGCAAAAGCTATGGAGGAGCATATACTTTTTACCAGGGACTTTGCATTGCTCTTTAAGAAATGCTTACGGTGATGTTTGGATTCATTGCTTTCCCGATGTGATGGTATCTACAAGCTGAGCAAATAATAATAACCGTATTGATTTTATTCACAAAGACAAATTCATTTGTGTTACACTGAAGAGGCAAATAACTGAGATGTTTTCCAGTTATACATTTGAAACACTTTCCTTCTGCACACAGGTAGACGATCACGATCACACACACAGATACACACACACCACCACCTGTTTATAAGGATAATGACTTTGTAAGCTGTGACTGGAATGACAAGCGTTCAGGGACACTTTCAGATATTTACCTGAAAGGATTAGAGACCATGTATCACACACACACAATAATAAACAAAAAGAGCACAATGCATGACCGAAATCGCTCTCAAAGTGGATGCAGCCATGCACAAACACCAATGAATACAGAGAACTGATTGCACAAGCTTATTTTCAACACTACAACGCGAAAAACCTTTCACTGAATATCTACTTACTGCAGAGAATGTATCTAGTCTAAACTTCAGACTGCAGTTTCCTGCATTTGTAAGCAGGGGGTTCAGGGCTGGTTTAGGGGTTGGGGCAGTTTAGGGGTTTGGAAGGGGCACGTGGGACCGACAGGGGCACGGACTGAGGGCACAGTCTGGCCTCTCCGCGGGGCTCATCCGATCCTGACGGCTTTGAGCCCGTCAGTCTGTCACTCCCGGGACGAGAGGGGGTGGGGGTTCAAGGAGTGTTCCCCAGCTCCTCCCTCGCTATTGTTCCCCACCGTCAGCTCCGTCACAGTTAACGGGCGACACTGGGCTTCTCCGGCGCGTCAGTATGTGTCAAACGGCATGTTTAGTGCCTGCCGGCCGATGCGGCAATCAGTTCATGCCAAGACTTGCGTTAGGTGTGTGTCGCTGAGCGGAGAGGGACTTTGGCACGGGGGCGTGATCACCGTTGACACGCTTCCATTTGCCCCTCAGGTGTGTGAGGGAGGCCGGCGGGAATTACAGGCCTCCTTCTGGGAGATAAGCGTCCCGCTCACGACACAGCGCCAATGGGACTGGCGGACATGGGCACCCTGGGGCCCGGTGGATGCAGCTGCCGCTCGACACACTCGCATTGTAGCACACACACCTCTATCCAGGCTGTTCTACTGTACGTAGAAAAACACACACAGGCATAGATATATATATATATTTCAAGGCTGATTGACTGAGCTAAAAAACAAACACAAAGTGATATCTAGGTTGATACTGTACAAAAAAACTAACAAAAATGTGGGTTATTGACTATATTGTTGTTTTTTATCCCCTCTCTCCATCCCCCCATCTCTCCATTCCATTTGCCCTCACCTCCGTCCACCCTCCGCCCATACAGAACAGCCAGGTGATGGAGCTTCAGCGAACCAGTCTGCGCGACGACATTAAGGAGTACAAGTTCCGGGAGACGCGTCTGCTGCAGGACTACTCAGAGCTGGAAGAGGAGAACATCTCCCTGCAGAAACAAGTCTCCATGCTAAAACAGAGCCAGGTGAGGTTCAGCAGACCCCGGAGGGTGGGGGTTCCCCCAAGTGGTGGGCCGCAGCTCCACGGTAGGGCACGTGCTGGCGCAATACATGAGAGGGAACGTCTTCCTGGTTCTCCTCACTCGAACAGAGAGCTAGGGCGGGGCTTGGAGGACGGGGAGGAGAATGAGAAAATATTATCCCATGTTTTACATGGACTCCCAAGAGCATTACCTCACGTAATTATGAACTCCTCCACTCTGCAATTATCTGCATTTAGCTGAATGGGGCTCATTAGGCCCGGTTAACCCGATATCTCCAGGCTCTCTGAACCAATGCTTTGCTGTTTACACGCTACAGTAGGTATGCAACCCCCCCCACCCCACCTCCATATTCACGCACGTGTCTGTTTGCGTCTTCCATTCTCTTCTGCCACAGCCCAAACAATCCAAGGAATATACTGATTTAATTCAGATTACAGAAGCCACGCTGAGATTTAATAAGAGATAAGCCCCTTGTGGAGGCCTGTGTGAGCCTGGAGGGAGCCAGTCTGATTGGAAGACAGTTTAATAGGTAGGTAGCTTGCTAGCTCCATAGACCGCAGAGCTGAAGAGAGAGATGCGTGGTTGCTAATCAAATGTTCTTCGTACTTGAGATTTTGTTTCACATCGTTGGGTAGAATAAATCTGTACATCAAGTAGAAGAGAATCTGCAAATAGGGGATTTCCTTTTTAAATTGTTTCATGAGGGGACCGCTTCCATTCCCCATCTGCCCTGCATCCAGGGATTATGTTTGTCACATTTAAAATTAAAAGCTCTAGGCTGTAGTTTTAATTGGACAATTCTGAATTACAGTCCTATTTAGATGAACAGACAAGAGAAAAGTAAATGTATTATTTTGAAAGGTTGTCATTATATTGTGGCAATATTGTTTAAACCATAAATGTAGGTATTTATTTGGTTTGCTGTTGAAAAAAAATATGGGTATAATTTAGTACATTTTATTTTATTCCTAAAAGATATCCTATTATGGCCCACACAATATTATTGGTTGAAATAATTAGATTTCAAGGTGATTCTCCTTTACTCTTGACAAATGTGTTCACATTTGCCTGCAATATGAAAATGCTCCAATTAAAACAGTTTGAATTGTGAAAAGGACTCTCCTGAGTTGTGTCACTGTTTTGTGTCACTGCGCAGTAAGCACAAGTTGGCTCTCTGCCAAAGGTCAGTGATCTTCCAGCAGAACAACAAACTCAAACACTCTTCAAAAAAAGTTTAATTAAGGAAGTTGGGCCAGACTGCCAGTACAGAGGTGAAGGAAGCTTATTTGTTGCTACAGGAAGTGATAATTATTTGTTGCTACAGGAAGTGATGAATTGCAGTTATTTTTGCTAAAAGCTGTGCTACCAATTTAAATAAGGATTTGTAGACACCAAATCCTTTGGGGAAATTTAACTTATTTCAGAAATGATTTGAGTTGTTTGAGGAAAACCCAAGGGTGCCAATATTTCTGGCCACGATTGCAAAGCTCCCTGGCCTTTTGATTTCAATGGCCCCTTACCCATTTGTCCCTCCCCTATAGGTGGAGTTTGAGGGCCTTAAGCATGAGATTCGTCGACTGGAGGAGGACACCCAGTTCCTAAACAGCCAATTGGACGACGCCATCCGCCTGAAGGAGATCGCAGAGAGACAACTAGGGGAAGCCCTGGAGACCATCAAGACGGAGCGAGAGCAGAAGGCCGCCATGAGGAAAGAACTGTCCCACTACATGACCATAGGAGACTCTATGTACTACAGGTACGTACACGCCTAAAGGCACCAATTGCACCCCTAACTCATTCGTTCGTCAATATCCCTACCATACAGGATTTGATGTAAGCGCTATGTGTAGTACATGAAGCAGAGTGTTTTCCAGCACCTCGAGGGGTAAAGCTGCTTTGAAAAAAGGTGTTTTTATTGTATTTATGATCAACAAGCCAATGTCTAAGGTTTTCATCTGAAATGGATGTTTTGGGATTGTCACCTTCTGATTCCTTTTCCTTGCCAGCCCTCTCAGCATCTCTTTGGATGGACTTAAGTTCAGCGACGACACCGCCACGGAACCCAACAACGACGAGGCTCTCCTTGGTTACGAGAACGGCTTCAGCAAGCTGGCCAGCGTCGTTGCCGAGGACAAGCGTGCATCCACTCCCAAGAAGGGCGATAATTTCCGTCCCATCCCCAGCCTGGTAGATGACCTGCTGAGCGAACTCAACATCTCTGAGATCCAGAAGCTCAAACAGCAGCTGCTGCAGGTACTTAGCTCAGCTCGAGAACACCTCATTAGTGTGTGTTTACGTTCACACGCTACCTGATAAGCTCAACGGTGTATTTGATTTATTGTGCTTTTTTTTGGGGGATCTTGTATACATTTGAATAACAGTACACAACCATACAGACATCTTGTTTAAGTACCTCTGATATCATTTTTCCCGATATTTTGAAAGGCCCGGCCTATAAACACTAACATGTACTGTAAATGAGTTGTAGCGATCTGATCAACAATCCCTTTTGGGATCCAATTTCAGCGTACGCCAATCATTACCCAGAAATGCCCCGGAAAATATTTCTTCATCAGAGTGGAGCTTTTGTAAAAGGCTCAATCTATCATGTATTGATTTTTAAGGTTGACTGGTTCAGACAAAAGGGATTTACTGACAGGTCAAGCTCTGAGGCACTGTAGAATGCCTATAGCCTTGTCAACGCGACCTGGACTACATCCATTACAACCTACACATTAAAAGAATGAATTATGTCCTTGACTACGCTAGAAGCCAAGCCTTTATCTTTGAAACGTGAAGTCAGCCGGACAGGGTCAGCCAAGCATTTCCACTTGCTCCTCAATCTTGTTATGGGGAGCTAATCCTGAGACACCCCACCGGGATGCCACGCCCACAAACACACACAAGGCAGCGCGAGGCGCCATCTGTCGGAACATTGTAACGCTTTCGCTGTCTCCGTGGTAACTGCTGGTCGTATATACCTGTTCGTGAAAATGCTAAAGACCTTTGTTAGTGATTTGTCTCAGCGCGAGCATAGCATTGCCTTTCAATGAGTACCATGACAGGTTCCCCGATCTGCTCGGTTGACACTAAACACTCAGTGTTCAGCATCAAGCCATAGGTTTCTGTTCTGCTAGTCCGTTCCACAGATTTCTGCGGGAATCGCAACAGGGAAACCCAAACCATCCTAAAGTACTTAATAATTCAGTGGCTTCCGTGCCCTTCTCTCTCTTTGCTCGCCTCATGGATCCAAGAATAATCAATCCCTCACATCCGCTTGCAGCGCAATCTATATCAACTGTGCAATCAGATCCAAGATGGCGGCTGTGGGAACACGATCCCCACTCTTGCATACCAGTTGCCCTTTCAAACACTAGGCCCAGTGGTCAGCATGCCTTCCACATTTGGTTCACGTCTGTCTATATTATAAGATAGAAGACGAGTCCCAGCTAAAAGAAGTGGGTGTCTTTCAAATTTAAAACATCTACTCCAAGCAAGTAATGTGATTTAGGACACTCCTCAGTCTAGGCATTCAGGAAATGTCTTCCAAAGTCCTCAACAAGATTTAGGGAGGGGCATTCTAGGCGTCAGGCATAATCTTCACATAATTACATTTTCATATACTGTAGTAACATTTGCTAAGCGTTAAAAGTGCCTACGTAATTCCCTGGATTACTCGTATTTCAAATGTCTATGAAAATATGTTTCTCTTTATAAGTCCTGTTATGAAGGCACATTTGTCCCAACTGAATAATAGATGAAGGTGCACTGAATGTGATACTCATGTATTATTGAGAAACACACTGCCAGTCCTGGATATAGCTCTGTAAGTGGACCCGTCCTGTGCCCAATGCGAACCCAGAACCAAATCTAGTCCAGTCTTCTCCAAGGTCACCTAGGCTCTGAGTTAGCAGTCCACTCCTCTTTGTGATGCTGGGTTGTTGGGAAAACAGACAAACGATATTTGGTTACATACCGTCGATCCTTCAATAAATCCCTCGACCCTGCTCTGATGTTATCAGTCGTATTGAAATGCAGCAACGCTTTTATCCTTAATATCCTGATTATTATTCTGACTACATATCTGACAGGTTGTCAGAGAAGGATAGCGATGGAGAAAACAAACAAAATGAGAAGATTAAGCCTGTATAACTATAATCTGTCAATAATTTGCATCAATCAGCTCTCAGTCCCGATTGTTGTATCAAACTACCTCACCAGAATAATCTGTGCCCCCCGTGTAGATGGAGCGCGAGAAGGTGTCTCTGGTGTCTACGCTGCAAGACTCTCAGAAGCAGCTGGAGCAGGCCCATGGAGCACTGGAGGAACACCAGGAGAAGGTCAGCCGCCTCACAGAGAACCTCAACGCCATCCGCAGGCTCCAGGCCAGCAAGGAGCGTCAGTCGGCCCTGGACAACGAGAAGGAGCGCGACAGCAACGACGACGGTGACTACTACGAGGTGGACATCAATGGACCCGAGATCCTGGAGTGCAAGTACAAGGTAACGGAACATGTACACATGCTCACACACTCGCGCGCGGTTGGTTGAGCTATGTATCTAAAGCCGCGCCCCCTGTTGTCCTAGGTGGCGGTGTCGGAGGCGGGTGAGCTGAAAGAGGAGCTGAAGACGCTGAAGGCGGAGTACCAGGCCCATCAGTCCCGCTACGAGGAGGACCGAGGACGTCTGGAGACGGACGTCACGGCCCTGGGGGAGAAGCTGGCCTCCCTCGAGAAGATCAGCCGCACAGAGAGAGAGGAGAAGGTCAAGCTGGAAAAGGAGCTGCGCAAGGTGAGCACGGAGGGGCCGTGAGGAAGCCTCGCGGTAGTATGGAGGTGTTGTTTTGTGAGGAAGCCTTGCGGTAGTATGGAGGTGTTGTTTTGTGAGGAAGCCTTGCGGTAGTATGGAGGTGTTGTTTTGTGAGGAAGCCTTGCGGTAGTATGGAGGTGTTGTTTTGTGAGGAAGCCTTGCGGT
>JACXGK010004204.1:0-19790 GCA_016801125.1 Novumbra hubbsi | reverse complement strand
CGCAGGACGAGCTGGTCACCTTCAGCGAGGAGCTGGCCACCCTCTACAACCACGTGTGCATGTGCAACAACGAGACGCCCAACCGGGTCATGCTGGACTTCTACAAGGAGGGCAAGGGAGGACGCGCCAGTCCGGAAGGGCGCGGCCGCCGCTCTCCCATCCTGCTGACCAAGGGCTTGTTCCCCGACGGCCCCTTGTCCCCCGTCTCATCTCCCCCCTCGCCCCGGGAGCCGATGAACGTCTACAACCTAGTGGCCATCATCCGGGACCAGATCAAGCACCTGCAGCTGGCGGTGGACCGCACCACGGAACTGTCTCGTCAGAAGGTGGCCTCCCTGGAGCTGGGCGCCGTAGCGGACAAGGACAAGGATGCCTGCATGGAGGAGATCCTAAAGCTCAAGTCTCTCCTCAGCACCAAGAGGGAGCAGATCGCTACCCTGAGGACCGTGCTCAAAGCCAACAAGCAGGTCAGAAACTCCATCTGTCTTTTGGTTCACTTCCCTCCCCTGAGGAATCAGGTTCAGGATTGAGGCAGAGAAATGGCGGTTCAGCTGTTACAGCAAATGCACCGCAGCCAGAAACTAAAATAAAACAACTTGTAGGGACAGCTGGTAGTCTTAGCCGTCTGTGTGTAAGTGGGTGTCCATGGTATAGTTAGTTAAAAGGTGAGAGGTCTCTAGAGTAGACACACCGGACAAGGAATCGCTGTGCAATAAAACCTATTGGTCAACACACTAACCCGATGGACCTGCTGGTCTAATCCGATGTTGTGTGTGTGTGTGTGTCCCCCCCCAGACGGCTGAAGTGGCACTGGCCAACCTCAAGAGCAAGTACGAGAACGAGAAGGCCATGGTGACGGAGACCATGATGAAGCTGAGGAACGAGCTGAAGGCCCTGAAGGAGGACGCCGCCACATTCTCATCGCTCCGGGCCATGTTCGCCACCCGGTAAAACCACGAATTATCGCACACGTTAAAAAAAGGCTCCTGCTACAGTTCTCATAACAGACTTGTCGTTGCATGTGAGTTAAGGCTTGGGTCTCTCTCCATCCGTTATGACCCGAATCTGTGGACCGGTTTCACTGTTCGGTTTCGTTGTTCCCCTGTAGTCAGATTAATTTAGACCTGGGACACTAGCCAGTTACAGGGCCTACAGAAAACCTGCGGTAGTCCAGAGCTTGTGGGGTAAGAGTTGATCAATCCAATCCCACACTACAAAACAAGTCATACATGCACGTCATGACAGACACGGTGTGACAAACCATTTTTAGCAAATTACACTGTCCAGTGACTTACTTGACCAAGAGGCCCATTTCAGTAGGACTTGATGAAATAACTTTACCTCAGTAAAAATGGGATGGATGAATAAATACTGTCAGTATCTTTTACTATGTTGACCTAGCAGTAATACAGTGGGGATGCCATCAAAAGCACTGACCGCATTTTAAAGCTGTTTAAAGCCCAGTTAAGACATATTTACAATATGCTAACGTCATATCCTTCATCACATGCTTTTAATGTCATGTAGTATTGTTGTTCTCTGTGAATCTGGGCCAGTGGAGGATAGCACAGCTACATCTTTTTTGTGGGTGGTGATTGTGACCGCGTGTCAGAAGGGGGGGGCTACATTAACCCTTTGCCAACTAAGCCTGCTGATTCCCCTAAGAAGCAGGCCAAAGGTTTCCCTTATAATCCCCATATCAACCCCGTCCAGATTATTACCTCCGATGGGCTATGCTGCTGTCTCAACGTAATCTTTCAAAATACAGCACGTCCCCCTTGAAGGAGGGTGTGTGTCTGTGTTTGTAGGCGGTGTACATATAACACTGGGCATGTGATTGTGTGTGATGCAAATGAGATGTAAACGTTCTCTGCTCTGTTATTCCGCTACAAACCCTCCCTGGACCAGACAGACGTCAGTGTTTCTCTATCTTTAAGACCACTATACTTACCGCAGAACTAAGAGCGAGCTGTGCTGTAAAGATGGGAGAGGGGAAAACTGCACCGTTGGCTACTCAGCACCTTATATATATATATTTCATTTGCTACAGTAGGTTAGCTGCTGTTATTGAGAACCTCAGTGCCTGAACTGCAGAAGCCAATCGATTTACAAGTGAAGGATGTAAACTCCTCTGCCGACATGGGTTTTGGTTTTTCGCAGTGCAGGGCCAGATGGTCTGATACTGCAGGTGTTAAACCCAGGACACAGGAGACTTTCTGCTCTCACTGATCACCTCAGCGGCAGCCATTTTGAGAGTTACTCACTATGTTCTAACAATAGCTTTCACTGACCAACGAGGGGTCGTCAAAATGAGTGTCCCTTAAGGGGTCGTTTCTGTTCTCAGCGGTGCAAGGGTGTTATATAATACCAGGAATAACGCAGGGCCAGGGAGGGGCCTGGTCAATTTGATCACCAAACATAATTACATTTCTCAGCTCTGCCCTTGGGACCACAGGAAATGGGCGATCAACCTCTCCCCCTCTGTGTTTACCTTGTACTGTGACTGTTACGTGCCTAAGCTAGCATTTATGTTAGCATTTTCTATTCTCTATATAGTGCTAGTTAGGGAGCTGGGAACCATTTTGATGATGCCTTAGTAAGGTGTGAACTGTGTACAGCCTGGGTGTTGACGGTGGTTTTCAGCCAGTTGACAAGCCTGTGGCTTGGATGTATTGGCATGCTAATTATGTATGCTAATTGTGTATGCTAATTGTGGCCTATGGATTGATGGTGAGGAAGTGAAGGGGGGCCTCATGGAGAGGCTTAAAGAGGCTGAGGGACGTGACTGACCCTCGTTTCCCACACTCCCCCCTGCTTCTTCCATCGCTCCCCTCGTCCGTTCTCTCTCTGAACAGCAAAACACCAGGCCCCTCTACCCCCCGAAGGAGAAGAAACAGTGAAATGGAAGAAGGGGTCTTTCATTTAAATTCCACTGCAGGGGCTTGATTTGAGCCTTTCATATGGTAATTCCATTTTTGACATTTTCTTCCAGGCTTGAAGTTGTATTTTTGGATTTGTGCAACTTTGAGGGCGCTGCCTCGTTTTGGATCACGTTGCCTCAGAGTAAAGAGAGTGGCCCTGGAAGGCGTTGATTGGCTCACAAGCCCTCAAGATGTGAATTTTCGGTCAGCATGCGTCAGACTGTTAGCGAGACTGGGTAGATGTTACTCCAGCTGTGGTCTACGGTGTCGGTTTACCATAAGACCCTCCTGCTGGCATTCCTTAGACGTGACTGAAACAGTTCGCTCTTAGAAGCCCTCGGAGTTGTACAGGCCACGAAAAAGCCCAGATGTCCTCCAGTCAAATCATAGAGGCCCTCGCACTCGCTTTAATTTAGTTCTGGTCATTGTTGGAGGAGTTACCCGTTCCTCCCCTTCCCCTCTCACTCCCCCTCCAGCACCATGACAGATGACTTTTCCACATAGCCTAAAACCACTCTGATGAGGGCAGTGTATGCTCAATCCAAGCAACAAACAAATATGTGGTAGTGTTTCCGCGCAGCTGATGTGTGTGTGTGTGTGTGTTCTGGTGTGTGCTGTGCCCACGTGAATACTTGCGTCACACCTGCGAACATGGAGACGGTTCCTCTACAAAGACCCAGGCGTCCAACACGGGCCTTCACCTCAGTCTATCAGGCCAAGAAAGGCCCCATTGTATCTCCTTATTCCTAGTATGGTACCCAGTCTTTTTTCCCTGGGAAAACCCACGCCCTCTCACACCCCGGCCATGACTGGCTCGTCTTAAAGGGGCTGTGACCCCTGGGAAACACCCCACCATTCAGCATCTCACAATGGCTCGAATGAAGCTGCACTGATCCCCGTTGTTCGGGGGGTGTTGTGGAAGGGGTCGGGGGGTGTTGTGGAAGGGGTCGGGGGGTGTGTGTATGGTGGGGGGCCGCATAGCTCCTGTGCGGAATTCCCACGTGCAAAAACAAAACAACTCCGCCGGCCAATGGCGCGGCACTGGAATATCAACGTTGGACCTCTGGGACCAATGGGGGGAGGCTTTCAGGCTGTGATTGGGCAGGGGTTAGAACCACAACAGACCCCACCCATTTTGACATATTGCGTTTCTAAAGAATTCATTGACATTTGTTGTGGTGGTGTGTTGTGTTGTGGAGGGCAGTACACTTCACCAGCTAGAACAAGCAGTGGGATAGTGGAACTGTTTGGAGAGGATTTTGGGCGTGTCCATATTGCAGAACATTTTCAGCCTTAAGTCATGTGGGGGGGGCTTCTCGGTTGCCAGGTGTACCACTGTAACATAATTTCAGATCGCTGCGTCAGCAACATTTCCAATGGAAGGAGAGAACACTGGAGGGGGGGTGACAGAGGTAAAGGGGTCTGATTGGAGGGTGGAGAAATGGAGACGGGTGGGGGGAAAATGGGAGAAAGAAGAGAGATGATACTAGAAGGAGGGAGGGGGGGGGGAATGAGGAAGCAATTTTATTTGAGGAGAAAGGAGAAAGAGAGAATAAAAGATGTACAATGATTCATGATGTCTGAGGAGCACTAGCAGAGGAAGAACAGTGATATGACACACACACACACTGAAAAGCTCATAACATATTCTATATAAAGAACTGACTCCGTGCCCCGAATCCTCATGTGACCGCGACACACTGGCAGAGCTACGTTCATCATCATCCTCGTTGCCTGTTACATATTAATCGTGCCCACAGGGCTTGTAGTCATCTGCACCCCAAGCCCGGGACCCCTTCACATCGTGTGACCCTCTGTTTTAATATTAGCAGCACAATGAGTCACGCGTTGCCGTGCCTTGAGATGAAATGTGTACCGCTTGGTTGAGGAAGGGTGGGGTGCCAATAATACCATTGCTACATTTGGTTCAGGCAGGGTGGGGTGCCTATAATACCATTGCTACATTTCCTACTGTCTAGGTGCAACACTTAGGGTTGGTGGCTTGCAATCAGCTCTTTTATTCTCTGACTTAAACCTGGCATGGAGGGGAAGGAGATCTGCTGAAACAGAAAGCCTCTTGTAGAAATCTCAAGGACTCTGTTTGGCCGGAAAGACGTTCATTGAGGTAGTAGGTCAACGATCAGGATCCATACAGGACAGTATGTGAGAAAGGCGATAAAATTGATCAGAAATTGTCATTGATTGGAATGAAGCGGTGACTCTGGAGGATGCTACTGACACCTACTGGATGTCCCATGTAACTGCAGCCAGCGTCACCTCAGGGATCATTTAGGTTCAGGGACTGAAATATTACTGATTTTGGGGACAAAGCATCTTGTCCTAATAGTGTCTCTCTCTCCATCTTCCCACCATCTCTCCCTCCATCTCTCTGTCTCTCCCTCCGTCTCCTGCAGGTGTGACGAGTACGTGACCCAGCTGGATGAGATGCAGAGGCAGCTGGCAGCAGCCGAGGATGAGAAGAAGACCCTGAACTCCCTCCTCCGCATGGCCATCCAGCAGAAGCTGGCCCTGACCCAGCGCCTGGAGGACCTGGAGTTCCACACAGAGCAGACCCGCCGCGGCGGCAAGCCCCGAGCCCGCGTCGCCCACGGGCGCAGCGCCAGCGTCCAGGCCGGCAACCCCGGGAACCCCCCCGTAAGTCACGGCCTCACCTGCGGCGGCGTCGGTCGCCCCAACGAGCCCAGCGCCGTGCCCAACGGCATCCTGGGAGGCCCCGCCGTCTTCTGCAGCGAGAAGTACAAGATCTACTGCGACTGAGGTGGTGCGCGCCCAGCCGGCGTGGGACAGCCGTGGACAGAGCCCCGCCTTAGTGTTCAAGAGCCCCGCCACGCTCCCGCTTAGTTCCCCCGCCTGCAGCCCCGTCGGCCACGTCCGGCCTGCTCCACCTGCATATACGCTCTCGGCTACCAGTGTGAATGCTTTAAGGGAATGTTGATGTACAGTAGCGTGCGTTAGAAGTCACAGACTGTAGTAGGCATAATGTGTGGCATGTGGACGGAGCTCGAACCGGCCGCCACCGCTCGGCTTCTGTGGATATTATGGGTTGCGTCTTCTTTCCGGCGCCGTGGTGATGTGCTTGCGCCGGTGTAAGAGGCGGCCTCTACCGCGCTCGGAGCTCGGTGGGGAAGAAGGCGCCTCTTTTGAGGGGCGGTGCGCCGTCCCTTTCCTCGCTTTGAGCGCCTGTCGGCGGCGGTGCTCCTTCCGTGAATCCTCCTCCCCGCACCTCTTCTCTCTTTGCTCTCCTGGACCCGCCCCCCCAGGACAGAGCCATCCCCGGCCACCCGCTGACCAATCAGGTCGCTCGCTGACGTTTACATGAAGTGAGACGAAACAATATGCAAACCCCCCCAGCCCCCGGTGTGATTCGCCGGTTTTTCTAACTGAATCTTTCGAAACTCTTAAAGCGGGTCGGCTGATGATTTGCGATGTCAGAGAAATGGGAGGTGAAGGAGCGCCTAAAACCACAGGCGTTTAATTCCAGGATAATTTAAGCTGTGACATATATTCCAACATAGTAGAGTCAGTCAGTCCAATCGCATGGCTTTGCTGCTGAGCTTTTTAACCGTCCCCCCCCCCCCTAAACAGACACAACACAAGAACGCGTGTCACAGGGCTCTACATTTGAGCCAGAGCGTTTATTTAATGTCTTCGGAGACGCACAGAGGGCTGCTGTAAATGTCATATTGGTGGATTCTTTCCAAGCCATTTTACTGGAAGGGGAACACAAGACAAATCCATCTCCACACCCAAATGAAGTGCGCTTCAGAATAGGTGCCTCTTACTTCTATTAGGAAATTATACAAACCGCTGTGCACAAACTCAATGTTGTTTGGTTAATGTTGACTTTTGTAATTGTCAGAAAAGAGGATCGTTTAAGAGCACAAGAGTCCACGGCACCCCAATCTAGATCTTAATTCTGCGTACGAAACGGGACAAAATCCCTCTGCAAAGTGCCTGTCGACCCAAACACTTGACCGCAACTATTACTATCGATGTAAAGCCCGGTCTTATTTCCCCTAACCTAATGCCAATCTCTGGATCCTTGTCGCATCTCTCCCTTTGTTTAGGACGGTGTTTATGTTCTCAAATGAACTATGTGAGTCCTGGTCATTTGTCTGAAAACCTCGTTCCCCTTCTGTTTCTCGTTGCTTAGTTGTCGTGACGACCCCTCTCTCTCTTTTAGATGGTCAGAAGCTTGCTCAGCCTGCAACGCCTGTCTCCCTTTAAGTAGAGGCGGGGATTGTGGTTGAAGGGGAAAACCTCTGAATATTGTCAGGTAACGTCCGCACGTGTGTGTTCTAGAACCCTGCCTGTGGGCGCGTGCGTGCGTGTGTTTGGGTGTGTGTGGGTGTGTGTGGTGAAGGATCCTAATGTGTGTAGGCTTCTTTTCTCAAAATATTGCAACGGGTCCTTCGTTTCTGAGATGCTGTTTGGATGCGGGAGGGCAAAACACTGTAATGTCTTTATTATCCAAAAAAGCTTTAACATTTGCAAGCTAACGCTACGGCCGATTAAAAGACATGTGGGGCTTTTGTTTGAGAAATCCCTGTAATGCATAAACACACATTGTTAGCTTTACGATGCTAAAAGCAGGGTTGACATGAGAAAATCCTTGAAGATTCAACAAATTCTTATTTTTTTTCTACCAGTAACCTGTATAAAAATATATATTCCTAAAAATACAATCTTCATCAGGTTCTTCTAGGGTCTTTCATCGCCAACTCACTCTCGTATTAAAGAGAGGGAGTGCTTTGTTTACTCGGAAAGAGAGACGTCCTCAACCCTGCTATAGCTGACCTAAGTGCTGCCCAATGAGGCCTTTAAACACACCACACAGTATCCAGACAAGGCTATCGCTCACATCCGAGAAACACCTCTACTGAGGAAAAAATCACAAATAGGCTCACACATTGTATACGTTTGTGTTAAGTGTAGAGACCGCGAGAGGAGTTACATTCGTGTTTAAAAAGCCCTAAGGCTGGAGAGTTACGGGAAGATGAGTTCTCAGACGACGCTGATCGTGATTAAGACATCATCTGTTGGAGAAATTGGTTTCAGGGTTTTCTGGGTATTTTGAAAATGGCTAATATTTTATGAGGTTTTGGTTTGACTGCTTAGCCTCTAAATGGGGTATCTTGCCAGTGGACTTTTGATTCAATTGAGTTGATTCTCCATCCCCCGTTACTTTATGTAGGCTCTGTGGATTCTCCGATAATATATGTTATAATCCAAGATGTGAATAAGGCTCTCCCGTGCTTCTGGTCTAATTTTAAATCAATGTCCGTTTACCTGGTGTCAACGGAATGCCACCAGAATAAGCTCCTCCTACCTCTGACTGCAGGCCTCTCCCACTTTACCTTTTGAGTTTTACCGCAGGCTCTTTGTCGGATTTCTTATTTGTTAAACACTTGCATGCAAAAAATAAAACCCACATCCATTTTTATTAACCTGCATGAAATTTGGGAAAGCCCCAAGTCCTAAGACCCGTTTTTGGGGTGTGTGGTTTAAACTCTGAGGGTTGGGCGTGTGTTACGGAGTGGTCAAATGTCATTGTTCTTATTAAGTCATCGGCTTCTTGCGCTGGCTGGACATAGGCCCGCTTTAAAATGCAATGACGATTCAGGTTCTGCTTTAGGACAACTAACCCAGTTTGCATCGACGGGCAGTTGCTCGATGCATTAACTAACTGGGGCTTCAGCAATCTATGTACTATTTCTAATTTAGTGTGCTTTACTGGAATGTCATCGCCAATGACCGCGTTAACATGTCTCAGAATTCAGTAATAATGCTAATTACGATTATCTGCTTGTTATCCTCCATCACAGGATTCTCTCACTTGGCCAACGCCACTTTCAGAGCGCCCAGAACAGCTAACTATTTAGGCCCGAAATTATGAAATCCACTTCAAGACTAAAAAGTGCTAACGCTAACCAAATATTCCTCCAAGTAGCACGCTAAGTGGCTTCGTAGCCTGATTTACGGTATGTGGTAATGAAAAGGCGTTTCACAATTCCCGGTGCTACTGCCAGAAGCCGAAACTAATACGTACAATGACTGTCCTCCTCATGAATATTAATCAGAGTTTTGAAGAGCTGAGTTATCCTTCCAGTGAGAAGCGTGGGGAACCAGAGTCTTTCTTCTGTGTAAATTAACAGTTTTTTTTGGTTTATATATTGTTATCATTTTTTTTAACCTGTGCACTTTTAGAGAATTCTAACTTTATATTATAATTAACCTAGGAAAGGTTTGTCGTGCTATGGTTTGTGAGTTATTTAGTCAAGTATACACATTCTACTATATTCATAGGAATATTTTTTGTCCTATAAAGTCTCTTACCATCAGCCGAGACCATTAGCTCTCCCAACACAGCACAAACCAGGGTCCTACTATTGCGCTTCAGAGAATTTATCCATCTGACCATTCTTTTATATAGGTTTGTTTATATAGTTATTATTATTATGCTGTTGGTTTGATTTTATGTACGTTCTACTGCCATGTTCTAAACAAAATCCAGGGTGAGCAAATTCTGGGGTTTTCATATATTTATTATTCCTAGGAATAGTTCAAAGATAATGTGGAAAAACTTGACGACACTCTTGACTCCAAAAATGGTAAGAAGTTCTTTGGTGGGAAAAATGGAGGAACAAAAGGTTTGGCTTCTTACCAGGGGTGTCACACTGATGAGGGATCACTGGCGCACAGAATTCTCTGCAAGTGCAACAATTAAATTCCAAATTGGAATTGTTTCATTCTCTCTGTTTATCGTGCCATGTCTTGGTACACCATTTTGGTTTTGGCGGAAAGGACAAAACATACATCAGTGATAAGGTGTAGTTTGGCTTTTGTTTTGGGTTTGTTTTGTTCTTCGTTCTAACCAGTAGTGCCTTTCATTCTTTCAAGGGAGAATTGTAGACTAGTGTTTTATTTGTCTTTTTTTGGTGAGGAGTTTGGGTTTGAACTAATTCGTGAGCAGCAATAAATGCAATTAGGAGTTGCCCTTTTTGCAGACGTTTGATTATAATTTTGAAATTAGCTCATTTAAACTATATTGTGTTGAATTCTCTAGGTCAGTGATCCAACAGCAAATTCAGGGGTATTGACAAAAGTTTGCTTTTTTTTATAAAACTTTGGAATCAAAAGAAATTCCTTTGGCCTCCTAGTGAACAACATGTAACAAACACCTCTACAGTGTTTGGGCAAATCAGTGTACTAATGGAAACATCAGCGGGATCTCTAGCTTGGTATGGTGATGTGATATTAATAGTATTGTTGGCAAATGTGCAGAGTGCATTACTCTTTTGTTTGTCCATTTTGAGTTGTTTTTTTATTCTTGAATTGTTTTTTACATCTTGTATTAAGGCATTGTGATTTCAGGAAACAGAAAACAAATTTTGCATCAACAAGCTTGAATAGTGCCATGAAAGCCAACGCTTGTTTGTTGAGGCGTAAAATGTTATCAATCCAGTTGGAAAGCTAAAAGGAAATGAAAATAAAGTGCAATTTAAAAGCTGTTTTACAAAGAAAAAAAGTTTTCTGTTTGCTGGAAGCGATAGCATTGTGGTAGCACACTAGTTTGCAAACTTTATATTGTGATATTATGTTTCAGTATTGATCCATATTGAAAGTTTGATACCTTTATATGAAATAACGACTTCATCTGTATGTTGGTATTTATTTGAATTTTCATGCAGTACTGTATTCTTATCAATAATGTGCGTCATGATTAGGGGCATATTGATGACAACTTAATATCATATGCATGTTCATTGGTCATGGGAACCTTTACACAGAATCAAAAACAAACCTATAACTTTGGAAATATCGAACGCTGAAAAAGTAATAATAAGAAAAAAGAAGGAAACTGATGGAAAAGAACGTATTTAATCTAATGTGTTACTGCGGAGTTATTCCCATGAAAGTGTTGTTTTGTTTTCTTTTGGAGCGGTGGGATGTCTGTGTAAAGGTGGTCATACTGGCTAAACTCAATAAAGGTGACTAAAAAGACAAGCTGTCCCGTGTCATTCCAAGCTCTCCCACTGTAGTGAACTGCTGAGCCTGACCCAATACCAGGCTGCATGCTCTCCTAGCTAGGAAACAGGAAGTGAGGTGAAAACTAGAGGGGGACCTATCCAGCTGTCTGGATAGCGTCCATGGCATGATCCAGTTTTGCACAACGCTGGAAACACTTCGCCCCCAACGTCCATTTGGTTCCCCCTAACCCCCTGCTCTCTTCCCTCCACGTTCTTCATTTCCCATGATGTCTTCTGTCTGCTGCCTTTCTTCCTCTCTTGATTAATATATCCCTCCATTTCTTCACTTGTTCCACACTTTGTAATTGGTCATTTTGTTCTTTGGTAAATCAATCCCATTTTGTAAAGTCCTTTTTACATCAGTGGTTAACACAATGTCCTTTTACTGATCCATAGCCTGAAACCCCAAAGAGCAAGCTACGGGTAAATGCACAGTGGCTAGGAAAATCTGTCTAGTAGGGTTGATCTTGGGAGGAAACTTGGAGAGGAACCAGACTCTGATGGGTGGCCTCTTCAGGCGTTGCTGGGTGAATATTTGGTATATCTCTTATATTCAAACAAACCCTGTGACTATGACCTCTAACCCTAAGTCACTTCCTGTCCAGTTTCCAAGAGCCATGAGTTGGTTTTCTGAGAAAACAAACTCCACAAAAGAATGCACATGCTGTCATTTTTTAAAAAGGGTTATTTTGCAGTGAACATCTGATTATAATGCCTGTGACAAGTTGCTAAATAGCATTTTCTGAATTGCACGGTGACCAACCGCTATGCAGTTCTTCCTAATATCCCACAATCTGACAAGCAAAAAAATAAAACAAAAGTACCATTCAGTTTTGTCTTTCATCATCTCTTTTTGTCATTGTCGTGCAAGACAGTGATGAGGGGTGGGGAGAGATTTGAAATTGCTTCTGGCTGAGATCTGCCCTGAACAGATCATTTCCTTCTGGTTCTCTGTAGTGGGGCACTGACGGGGCTGGTGGGCTTTGTGGCTGCGGTGCCCAAGAAGCCTTGCCAGTACTAAACTTTATTAAAATCTGTTTACCAAGAAAAGCCATGTGTGGCCAACAGTGTATGATGAAAGAAAAGTGCCTCAATCAACGCATGCAGGGCTCAAATAGATAAACAATCATACAAACAATTAATTTTGAAAAAGGACTTAGGATACAATAAACAATTTCACCACACAAAATACCAGACTGAAAAGTATGAACAATTCAGAGTCTGTATATTATGGGTGAAGGGAGAGTGGTCAGTCCATTGACACTATGACAAGCCCAGCTTTTTCCATAATATCCCCCATTTTCTGTTCATATCAAGTCTAATGTAATTCGGATCCGCGGAATATGTCCAACCCACTTTTTCATTCAAGTCCTAATAGTGTCTATAAATCTGAGCAGTCTTTGTTGCAAATAGTGCCGTATCATATCTGACCACTTGGTGTCAGCGTAACACAAATAAAATAAGAGTCGTCATCGATCTGAATGGCCGTATTTTAAAACATTTACACCTACCCAGAATTTCTATGTGAATGCTGCTGGTAGACCACATGTAGGGACTGAATCTACTCCATGTCTAACTAAAGTTGACACTAAAACCATAGTCCAGTTGTTCTCTTGACACTCAATCCGACTGAAGTGGTGTGCATATGTTTGTCTGCGCGCGTGTGTTGGCGCATGGGTGAGTGTGCGCTGCTGTAAGCGGAGTGGGGTTACCAAACCGTAGCCGAAACACAAAGAGCCCTCTCTCTAAACCTCAGCCCCTCCTGTCATGTGATGAGCTGAACACACGAGGACCCTGGAGGAGGAGTGAGAGGGTCAGGTGGTCCACAGGACTCAGATGGACGTGGGAGCAGCACACGGCTACACAGACAGCCTCGCCACGTCTGCCTGGGTGTCTCTGAAGGCCAAACATGCCGTTGGTTTACCACCCACACTGCCTGCCTTAAGGGTTTCTTGGGACACGGCTTTAGCCAACCTGCGGTTAGGGTAAAGGGTTAAGGTAAAGGGTTAGGATTAAGGCGATTCAGGGCCCAGTTGAAGCCCTCGCTCCTTCCCAGACAGCTTTTGCATAACAAAGGGTGGCTATGAAGAGGGTTTAAAACCGTGATGATGTAGAGCAGGGGTACTCAAACAAATGAATATGTCCAAATAAATCCCAGATTACAGGGCCACAATGAAAGGAGGGAGTGGAACTGGCCTCAGGGCCCCGAAGTTGAGTTTGAGGGATTTTTTGACTGTGGTCATTTGTGTCAGCCATAACTACGGTAACACAATGGCTCAGAGCCCACATGGTTACACTTTGGTGCTGTAGTGGGAATCCCCAGGAGGGATCTATGTCTCCAGCATCAGCCTAAAATCTGCTTGTCTCCCAGCATCTAGATGGAATTAAATGCTGTAACTGTACATCTATAAATGTTCACATTGACTGTGTGTTCATGTACGATATATTATGTACTGATCGTATCCATTGATCCTGTAGGCTCTCCACCTATTGTGTCAACCTAGCTACATTCTGGGTATTCCTTCCCTGCATGTTGTCTACCGCTGTCAAGATGTGGTGTGTATAGAAGTACCGGGCCATGACTGGGGATTCTGTTTCTGTTTCCTTTGGTTCTCTTAGAAATCTTAAAAACCCTGTCCAAGAAACGGTCAGCAGGGGACTTCAGGTTCACACCCTCTAATGAGCGTTGTGGTCGCTAACAGAGCAAGGCGATATAAAAATAGGTGTGAAAGAAGTGCATTGCCAAACTCACACGTCCTGTCGTTTCGACCGAATGTAATTTCCACCCCCCCCCCCGTCTACTTTTTACCCAGAATCTCCCTTCCCCAATATGTTTTCCTCATGTCCGCTCCTTCCTATTTTCATCGCCCTACCTCGGATTCGGACTCAATATCGCTTTCGATTTTCACTGTCAGTAAATTGTGTTATTTAGCTGCGGTCTGTGGTATTGGCTGCTGAAGCCCTCGGGGGACCAGAGGATGTTGTCGAGGGGGAGTTGTCGTCCACTGGGCAAGCATGAGTGAGACAAACTGGCGGTGTGACGGAGAGGCACAAGTCTGTACATAAATCATCTAAAAAAGATGTTGCCTTTCAGTTTCAGTAGACGGATTCTCAATGTACATGAATATGGACAATGAATATTGAATATTGCTGCTGAAATAGTCACACTGCATTTTGACTTTGTTGTAATGGAAAGAATGTAAGTGAAATGTGTTATTATACCCTCATACTCATATATTTTTAAATGTATACAGTACGGTAGTCTTTAAGCGCACTACTACAATAACAGCTCTCAGGGCTTAAGGCCCTCACTCAGTGAGTGCTTAAGGCTGTCAGTCACTTGGGCTTCCCAGGGGATATAATCACAGTTTGTCGGCCTTTATTCCCTGATTCAGGACCACTGTTCATCGTACCTGAATGGAACAGGGCCGACGAGTGTCATGCTTCATTCCTTCCCTCAGGGGAGGGTTTGTACGTTTAACTGTTTGCTTCCTTCCATTGGGGTTGGTCGGTCAGCACTTTGGCATATATTGAATCAGCTGGACCTTGGCAGTCTATCCAAGGGAGACACATGTTGCACTAAGGCCTGCAGTCCCCTAGGGCAGTGTGGAATGCCAATGTTAGCACTTTACCCATATTTAATTGTGAGAGCCAAACCATTACCTGCGAAGAAACATCTATTTATTCTTGCATAAGGCTCATTCATAACTTCACTTTCCTGCAATAATGTGATTAGAGGTCCTGCTTTTTTCAGGTCGTTTATCATTACAATCACATATAGAACGAGGTAATCGTCGTAGTAAACGTGACGCGATGGTTTATTTACTCATCGTCAACTTTTATTTCTTCAGTTCTAGTTATGTTAGCGAGCCTTGTTTGCATGAGCTGAAATAAATTGCAAAATATAGCTAATATGTTTTAATCCCACCCGTTGAGGGATTATTTTGAGGTTTACCTGTGGGGAGTCAAATAAGGTTGTCATCTTTCTCCAAATTTGTTTGTCTTGCCTATAAAAATGCTCTCTTTATCTTTAAGATCTCATCAAACAACAAAAAATAGGTGTTTAGAGATCCAAGTTTTAAGAAAGGTGTTGATGCTTGCATATGACTTTGGTTTGCCCTTGACTCTGCAAGATGGTTTATATTCAGTCTCTTGAAAGGTCTAGATAACATCTTTACTATCTCTGGATTGTAAGATAATGTTGATTTGTGTACCATACAATGCAATGGGTAATGAATAGTCACAAGGTTTACATTACCTGTACTCTACAAATTAAATGGCTGGATCGATGAACTTGTATTTATATCCATACAGCCGCAAAATAACTTACCTAACGTATATTAATGAGAAGTTAGAGAAAATTACAACCAGGGTGTAGTAAACAATGGTCTATATATGAAAACTAGCCCACTAATTAACCATCACAGTGAAATTAATGGTGCCATTATTTGCTTCATAAACCTAATTTGCTTTATTTGAATTTGGAAGCAGGCCTATTATTATATTGAATCATATTAGGGAGTTCAAAATTAACGTTGTCCATTTTAATTGTGTGGTATATGAACTATAATTACTCTCAGTTGGTGAAGCAACCTAAGTTCTATATTAGCTCAAATCTTTACCGCTAGGTTAGATTCTTGACTGTGCTTGACAAGCGGAAGGAATCCCTGTGGATGATGAAACTATTCATTAAAGCTCTGGAACGCGGGTGGCATTATCAGCAAGGATTTCCTGATCCCATTAGGCTCATGCGACACCATTGGTGGACACGTGCCTGCAAAAGCCCTGACAGATATTGGACCAAAGAACTTCAATGTTAGAAATGCTGTGTGAACAAAGGTAGAATGACTTTGTGATGATGCCTTGGAGGAAGGAATGCTGCAATCTTCAAATCTCCCTTATCTGTTGGAAGTCATTACAGTGGGAAAAGAAGAAAAGTTGATATGTTGGAATTTGAGAAGGGAGTAAAAGTATTAAAAGTGTAAGAAATGTTTTGAGAGACAAACAATGTACACAAAGGCAAACCAAGACATTTGTTCTGATGGGAAGTAGCTATGCCTGAGGAACCACAGACGAGAAATAGAGAACCTACAGCCCTCACAAGTTATGTCATAAACCATATTATACATTGCCTAACTTGGAGAGATCCAGACTTGTAATGCTACATTTCCCAAATTGCATTATGTACAGGCCCTAAACCCAATAATAATTTCAAATATTGCATAATGCACTTCCTTACACATGCATAATGCACCTCCTTGGACGTAGATGCGTAATGCAACTCCACAGTCATGTATTAATTGACATGTTAGAGGTATGTTTGCCCTTACATATGTAAACCAATAGGCTATTGTGGCCATGTGACCACAGTGAAGATCAACACTATTAGAGGGCCCTACATGCAAAACCAATGAAGAAAATCCAATAGCATTTTCACATAAACATTTACTTATTTTAATAGCCTTTATGTGGTGTTTACACCAGAGCTATCCCAGGTTTAAATGCAGGTCTCACCAGGGGTTTCTGCATTGTAGTTCATACTTTAAGTTAGGGGGTTGCATCTTGATAACATGTACTGAAGTGTAATCTTTTATTTCTGTCTCTAAGAAGCACTGTGACGAGTCAGGCAATTGATGGCAGCTAAATGCATGCGCACCCTCTGATATGGAAAGCTACTGTACAGATGGGGTGATAAACACACTGCAGAAAATTTGAGCGACGCTAAAGGAACAAGAAGGTGACATCCTGCCAGCCAGTGGCCGTATCACTACGGAACGCTACACGTCTACGTCGATTCTCGCCAGATTACGAGTATGCCGTTACAATAACCGGCCTAGAAGGGGTTAATGGCGCGTAGCTAAATGGACACCGAGGAAGATAGACTTGAGGAGTGGCTCACAAACATGTTCAATATTAATACGTATTTATGTTATTTGTTTTCCCTGGTCATTTTCACTCGTTACTACTTTTTTTTTTTACCACTGACTGTACCCTGTGTTTAAAACGATGTTATTACTCTTAAATGTGAGATGTATTTTTTCAATTTCGTTATTTGTTTTTGTATTTTCCACTTTTAAAGAAATGCCTTTGTTGACAATAATCCCCTTAAAATGCAATTGAATTCACAGACCGAACGAGACAGTGGGGGTGGGATAACACAGTTCACCACACTGTAGGCCTTCGGTATTGCTGTTAGACATCCACATGAGGTATTCTACCACAACAATTAAGTACGTGTTTAATTCAGTTACGTGCTTCCTACAGATCACAGAAGACAACAATTGTGGTCTTAATAAAGCGTATCGACATGTCTGTATGCATTTGCTTTTTGTAGACGTTACAATTAATCAAAACGTGGGTGTCAATCAGTCTCTCACCTTTAACTCTCTGACGTTGCACTTTTCTGGGGAGTGAATGAACAATCAGTCAAGTCAGTCAGAAAACAAAATAATCTAAGTAACACGCGATTTGGCTAATGCCCCTATCAATTACACGTTCACGTAAACACCAACTGGGACAGATGACAGGGTTTATTCAGCCCTGGGAATTCACGAGGAATAAACACTGCCCTTCTATGGAAGGGATAAGCCCTGAGCAGTTACACAGAAATGGTAATTATTTTATTTAATAGTATTTGCATTGAAGTCTATTTACCCCGACACCCATATAGATAAATCTAGTCAAAGGGCAGAGGAAGCCAACTCCAGCTGTAGCCATCACAATTTCGTGATGGAACCAAACACACACAAATGGTCAAATAAATAGATTTAGGGCAACAGCGGTGGTCATTATTTTCAAATATAACAACCTCAAGCCGCTCGTTTTCTGGAATATGAATGGCACAACAACTGACCCTGCCATTTTGTTCGGGAGGGAGATATGATTGGGAAGTAACTGACAGTTCGTGAGATCGACGTGATAACAGTTTTAAACGTATTTCCAAGCACTGTTTACAAATAATGCATCTTCAAATGCCATTTGATTTACGCTACGACATGAGAATATATATTTATTTGTTAGGTAGCGTCGGAATACACAAAAAAACGCTATAAAGGAACAAAGGTAAATGTGAGCAACAACCAGAAACTAAATAAATAAATAAAACACATGGGGTAGTATTGTATTGCAGACCTAATTACTGACCAGGATATTTGTGAGCGCGCGTAATATCGGCGTGAACGCGCAGTTTCTTTCTACGGCGACTGAGTCAACTGCACTCAGCGCCGAGGGTATAGTAAAGCTGCAAGGACAGAGCCTGGAGAAGTGAATGGGTTAGTGCACTCATGTAGGAAAAGCGCTCCGTGAAAATTGTCCCATCTCCGAGAGAGAGGCACTACACGTCCGTTATGTTCTGCCGCGGAAGGTGAATAGTTTTGTAAAGGGAAAAAGTCGGGACACTCCTTTCGTTCTAGTTGGCTCAAGCTCGTCGGTCCACTGTTACCAATCTTCTGTGCTATAGCGACGGAGAGGGGAAACTCAGCCAAGCAGGACAACAACTGTTGGAACGATGCAGGGGCTTTCAGCAACAACTGGTAAGACAACGGTTATATACCACTGCTTATACCCTTCTTAATAGAAACGGTTCGTTTTTTGGGAGGACGTGTTTGTATCAATCTCTAGTGAATGCTGTACAGTGCTACAAAGTTGGAACAGGGGAGGCTACATGCCTATATGGCGCAAATGTATATTCCTTTGTATAAATCGGATTGCTGCATTAGCCCTGATAAAAGTCTAACGAACACGCTTTTGAAAAATACGAACAATTAATTGTTGCACGCAACACACACAAACACCAGAGTCTCGGGCCGCTGACGAGGCACCAGGGAAAATCGGTATCAAACCCCTAAGTGGCAAAACTCTGACGTCACCATTGCCCCCGTGCCACGCAATCTGAGGCATATGCTTCACTCAGCCTTTCTGTCAGGCAGGTCCTTGTAGTAAGGGCCTTTCCTTTTATCCTGTCATGGTGATGATTATTATGCTATTTACTAAATGTAGGGGGAAAAGGAGGAAGGGGAGGAGGTTTATATGTGCTTATCTGGCGGACGTTGAGGTCAGTTATGGGATGTGATAACTGTGATGGTGGAGTGTATGGTGACACTGTCAGATAGCTGATACTTGAAGGGGGGACTGGCTTTTGTGTGGGCTGCTGGACATTTTAAATCCAGTTAATGGCGATGATGAGGAGGATGCTGCTGATTATAGTGAATGATGATGATGAAGACATACGGCTTCCTGGTACTTAGGCTGCTGTTGGAGGGAGATCCGAGACTGATGCATGTTGTGAGTGTGTGTGTGTGAGGGTGCACTGTGCGTGTGTGTGTGTGGGGGGGCGCTGTTTGTGGGTGTGTGTGTGCGCACATGTGTGTATAAAGACTCTAGTGTTCTACTGTTCCGCTCCATGTGAATCCCTCACGGCGAGGAATGTGATTGGACTAGATGAGAGTGTCTTCACAATCTAAAGCCCTGTTTATACCTGCCTCTAACATGTGTCCTTTATCCTGACCGTGTCTACATTCTGATTGTGCCGAGTAGTAGGCGATCGAAAGATGCTTATCGGTTTGTGATCAGAACTTATGTACACTTGCTGAAATATGACTGGATCGATGAAAGCCAAATGTTTAGTGGAAGATCTGGGGAAAGGACAGGAGGAAGTAAAGGGCAAAGGACAGGTGGAAGTACAGGAGGATGTACTGGAGGAAGTAAAGGGGAAAGGACAGGAGGAAATACAGGGAAAGAACAGGAGGAAGTACAGGGGAAAGGACAGGAGGAAGTACAGGGGAAAGGACAGGAGGAAGTACAGGGGAAAGGACAGGAG
>JACXGK010004203.1:0-34200 GCA_016801125.1 Novumbra hubbsi | reverse complement strand
AGGGCATGGATGTGCTCTGTCTTTAGTTTTGACAATGTAACTGTTGGGACAGGGCATGGATGTGCTCTGTTTTTGGATTGGATATTACCCCACTTTAGCCCAATAGGAACACAACAGGACAAAGTTCTAGACCCCTGTTCTAAACCATTCCACACCCGGATGTTCCTAGAATGGATGCATTTGTGTATCAGCCTCACTGTGGAACACATCTGGAAGACACTGGCCCATCTTCTTGAACTTGTATGCTGTGATGCTGTGCAAAGCCTTCGTTAAATTTATCTGGTTTTGACACGTTGCATTGCAGTGAGGGACACTGGTGTCCTGCTCCCAACACATTTGGTTGGGAGGGTTGCTGTTTGTGGAGGAAATGTCCACTGGCTAAAATGAGACTGATACTGTCCTTTATCCAACTGCAGCCTCTCTTGTTTTCTTGTTGAAAAACACCTTTAGATACCCTGGAATATTGCCTTGGGAAATACTCTTCAGAATGAGTAGAATGTTTGCAGGCCGACACAACGGTGGATTGTGTCCTGGTAGGGTTAATTCCATAGTGTTGCTCTTGTAAGATGGGTTTTGCTAGATGATAATGGTTGAGCGTGTCCTCGTCAGTGTTGACTAACCCTCACTGTCAGCTGTGCATGTTTTCTAGAAGCATATTATAAATGTTATAGTCCAACGGTCAACGTGCGTTAATAGGAACACATTTTCTGTATCCAGCAACTTCATTGTATGCATGTCTATAAAAGTGTCTATTCATTGTTGATAAGGCATTCGGGCATAAACGTTATGTAAAACATATGAGAGAGGGCATGTATATTTGTAACTAAGGAACTGAAATCAGCACTAATTTGTTTCTCTGACATCCTTCTTGTTACCAGGAACAACATCAACTTCCTGATGGGTTCGTGGTGGCCGAACCTGGAGGACCTTTACGAAGCAGACGTCCCGGTTTACCGGTTCATCCAGCGCCCGGGCGACCTGGTGTGGCTCAACACGGGGACGGTCCACTGGGTTCAGGCCATCGGCTGGTGCAACAACATCGCCTGGAACGTGGGACCCCTTACCGGTACGGAAGGATGCGGGGGAACCACTGGTTCTGTTTCTAAGGGGAAAACATCTGGAGTGGACCGTTATTATCGAAACGGCAGTTTAAGGCTAGATGGTTGTATATAGACCTCATACATACTCTGCTAAAAATGTAGGGAATACTTAATCGTCACAGGATAACACCAAGTCCATTAAACTTCAGGGTTATATATCTGTCCGGTTAGGAAGCATGACCAATTGTCAGTCTGTCACCTGTTTTGGAACAAATGAAAGTGACTACGGTTTCACTAGAGTTGCAACAGCAAGACGGACCCCAAAAAGGGAATGGTTTTGCAGGTGGTGGCCACAGACAATTGCACCTTTCTAAACAGGAGAAAAATCAGATTTTTTTCTAGTGTGGCGTTTTGCTGGTATCCTGGTCTCTACTGGTAGCATGAGGTGGTAGCTGCAGCCCATTTGGGTTGTTCAGGAAGTCCAGGTCCTCCATTCGTGCAGTCGCTATTAGGTTTGCTGTGTCTCCCAGTAACGAGATCTTGTCAGAAATGGGAAGATGCGGATGGGCGTTGATTGACAGAGACATGTAGCCATGACAACCTGCTTAATTCCTCTCCTACATCTCTCTTCTGCCTCCCTCCAGCGTACCAGTATAAGCTGGCGGTAGAGCGTTATGAGTGGAACAAGCTGCAGAGCGTCAAGTCCATCGTTCCCATGATACACCTCTCCTGGAACATGGCCAGGAACATCAAAGTGTCTGACAGCAAGCTCTTTCAGATGATCAAGTGTGTAATGTGTCCTTCATTTCGCTGTCTTGCTTATTCTGTCACACACTCACGCACACAGCTAAACCTGCAGTGTATTCGTGTGTGTGCTAGGTACTGTCTGCTGCGGACGCTGAAGCAGTGTCAGATGATGCGGGAGCTGCTGCAGGCGGCAGGCAAGGAACTGGTTTGGCATGGCAGGACCAGAGATGAACCTGCACACTACTGCAGCATCTGTGAGGTTAGTACACACACACACACACACTGCTCTTCTTTCTCTCTCACACACACACAGCTCTTGTTTGTTACACACACAGGTCTTCCCTCAGTCATACACACTCTTACTCTTGGTCTGTCTCCAGGTGGAGGTGTTTGACCTTCTGTTTGTGACCAGTGAGAGTAACACCAGTAAGACGTATGTGGTGCACTGTCAGGACTGTGCCTGCAGGGGGAGCTCTAACCTGGACAACTTTGTGGTGCTGGAGCAGTACAAGATGGACGACCTCACGCTGGTCTACGACCAGTTTACACTTGTAAGTAAACAATCCTTGACTTCATGACTAGGACGTCGATGTCCGCAACCCATCACAGCTGTGAAACATTTGTTCGGTAATAGATGGCTCCTGGGTGATGAACAATAAAAATGCCTGAAAGACAACACATAACTCCCAGAAGATACGGCGTAGGTTCTATCAGTCGCTTGACCTTGCCATCGTGCTGTTTTTCAACATTGTACCAACTTAGTTCAGCCCGTGAATGTCCCCGAGTCACCATTGAGTTCCTCACGAACACCGCTGATTGCATGCAGTGGACATTCTGCCACAGTAGATGTTTAATCTCAGCGAAATACATTTAACAGAATTGTGATTCAAGTCAACCAAGCAGTAGTGTTTAAGTTAAGTCATGAATATATCCTCTGATCTAGGGGTCTTCAAATCTTACCCTAAGAGATCCGGAGCCTGTTGGTTTTCTGTTCTATCTTATCATTAATTGCACACATCTGGTATCTCAGGTAAAAATATGTTTCTAATTTGGGGTCTGCAATGAAAAAATGGAGTGGGACTGGCTTCAAGGTCCAGATTTGAAGACCCCTTGTCTAATCTAACGCCTTATTTACTATTTAATTTAGGGATACTGAAAACAATGCTCATCAAGCTAGCAAGTTAGCTAACAAGTAAGAAAATAAATTGTTACTAAAAAGAGGATATTGACAAAGCAGATGGGAAAGGAAAGAGGTGCCTTGTGAAAGAAACCAATCTGGTTCTTGGTAGGCCATCGTTTCCCTTTAGTGGCAGTGGTGTCATTGAATGGGCAGTGAAACTTGTATACAAGAAATTTAAAGCATGAAGCTCACCTGTGTAGGTTGAGAAAAAATTTAAGGCTTTCATAGTTTTGATTAGTTTTAAAGTTGTGAAATTAATCTCCACCATTTGTCTCCGTCTCCCCCACAGGCTCCCCCCCTGCCTTCCTCTTCTTGACAACAACATGACAACAAAAATAATCATCCCTCGACTTCCGGATCACACCGGAAGCCCTTTTTCTGATATTCAGGAAGTGAGCTAGCAGTTTACTGGTCTTTGTAGCTATCCCACAAGGCAGCTGTGTGAAAAGCTAAGTGTCTATGCAACCTGCCCTGAGCAGAGGTTAGGGGTTGCAGAATTCCGTGATTATTTTTCTGGAAAATTTGGGAATGTTTGGAAAGTTAACGGAATTTTACACCTCTACTCCTGCCACCGCCATCAGGCTGATGCTGCCGGGCTCAGCTGTAACGTCTCTAGAAAAATATGGGGGGAAAAAAAGAGTTTTAAAAAATTTGACTGAAAATGTTTTTGTATATAATATGTTACAACTGGCAACAATGTCACACTGACTACTAACTTGATGAATTCCTCTTTTGTATTCTGTACCAACCCCCTCCCTTCCTCGTACCCACACTTTACCTTGTTGTTAAGTCCTAGCTAGTGTAGCTGGCCTTGTATGTTGGATAAAAAAACATGTTCTAATGTGACAACTTTGTGAGAATATTTTTTTACAGCTTTTATTGTTCATTTTCGAACCTTTATGTTTTTGGTTTTTACATAAGAATAAAGAGGAATACAATGAACGAAGAAAACCAGCCAAGTCACCAAGAAAAATGGGTTGCACACAGACTTTTAAGGAATACACTTTAAATTTTTTAATCTTGTAAATTTACACTATTTATAAAATGCGTATTTATTGCTTGAACAAAATATTTGTTAATGGAATGCTGTAAATTTGTTCCCCCAGAGTACCTGCCATTAAATTTGAAGGAGTCGTGTCATTTTGCACACAGCCCCTCATACGTTTTCTATAATAAAACGGCTTTAGCAAAGCATTCTACAGAGACCCTTTTTTCAATAATTGTGTAGTTTTCATGGGTAATAAAACGAAAGTTTTATTATAATTTACATGTCAAACCTGTGGTTCTACCTTTTCATTTTTATTTCTACTCGGGTGCTGAGAAGCTAACCACTACCTGAAAGTAGTTAGCCAAGGGCTGAGGGAGGCCAGAGCTGCTCTTACGTAGATACTTTTAGAGAAGTTACATGCATACTTTTAGCAAGTTGTTTTGTTTTAAATAAAATTCCTGTTCAATTTCTTAGCTCTGCTGTCCCAACAGGTTGCAGGATCCCAAGTCATTCTGTCTGTTGCCGGGTAGTCTGGGTGGTGTAGTTCTGCTTTGCTGACAATGTACAGTGGGGTACATTGGGTGGTGTAGTTCTGCCACCTCTTAGTATTCGTGGTTGTTTGTGCTCTCAGGGTACCTACAGTGGGGAGAACAAGTATTTGATACTTTGCCGATTTTGCAGGTTTTCGTACTAACAGAGCATGTATAGGTCTGTAATTTTTATCATAGGTACACTTCAACTGTGAGAGACGGAATCTAAAACAGAAATACACATTGTTAGGTAATTAATTAGCATTTTATTGCATGACATAAGTATTTGATACATCAGAGAAGCAGAACTTAATATTTGGTACAGAAACCTTTGTTAGCAATTACAGATTTCCTGTAGTTCTTCACCAGGTTTGCACACACTGCAGCAGGGATTTTAGCCCACTCCTCCATACAGACCTTCTCCAGATCCTTCAGGTTTCTTGGCTGTCGCCGGGCAATACATACTTTCTACTCCTTCCAAAGATTTTATATTGGGTTCAGGTCTGGAGACTGGCCTGGCCACTCCAGGACCTTGTGATGCTTCTTACGGAGTCACTCCTTAGTTGCCCTGGCTGTGTGTTTCGGGTCGTTGTGATGCTGGAAGACCCAGCCACGAACCATCTTCAATGCTCTTACTGAGGGAAGGAGGTTGTTGGCCAAGATCTCGCGATACATGGCCCCGTCCATCCTCACCTCAATGCGGTGCAGTCGTCCTGTCCCCTTTGCAGAAAAGCATCCCCAAAGAATGATGTCTCCACCTCCGTGCATCACGGTTGGGATGGTGTTCTTGGGGTTGTGGTCATCCTTCTTCTTCCGCCAAACATGGCGAGTGGATTTTAGACCAAAAAGCTCTATTTTTGTCTCATCAGACCATATGACCTTCTCCCATTCCTCTTCTGGATCATCCAGATGGTCATTGGCAAACTTCAGACGGGCCTGGACATGCGCTTACTTGAGCAGGGGGGCCTTGCGTGCGCTGCAGGATCTTAATCCATGACGGCGTAGTGTGTTACTAATGGTTTTCTTTTAAACTGTGGTCCCATCTCTCTTCAGGTCATTGACCAGGCCCTGCCGTGTAGTTCTGGGCTGATCCCTCACGTTCCTCGTGATCATTGATGCCCCACGAGGTGAGATCTTGCATGGAGTCCCAGACCATGGGTGTTTGACCGTCATCTTGAACTTCTTTCATTTTCTAATTGCGCCAACAGTTGTTGCCTTCTCACCAAGCTGCTTGCCTATTGTCCTGTAGCCCATCCCAGCCTTGTGCAGGTCTACAATTTTATCCCAGATGTCCTTACACAGCTATCTGGTCTTGGCCATTGTGGAGCGGTTGGACTCTGTTTGAGTGTGTGGACAGGTGTCTTTTCACAGGTAACGAGTTCAAACAGGTGCAGTAAATACAGGAGTGGAGAACAGGAGGGCTTCTTAAAGAAAACCTAACAGGTCTGTAAGAGCCGGAATTCTTACTGGTTGGAAGGTGATCAAATACTTATGTCATGCAATAAAATGCAAATTAATTACTCACAAATTGTGACAATGTGACTTTCTGGATTTTTGTGTTAGATTCTGTCTCTCACAGTTGAAGTGTGCCTATGATAAGTATGACAGACCTCTACATGCTTTGTAAGTAGGAAAACCGGCAGTGTATCAAATGCTTGTTCTCCCCACTGTATGTGTGAAATGTGGGTTTTAGGGGCTTAAGGAGGTCGATCGGAGAGCCAACCGCAGCAGTGATCTTCCAGTCTGGCTGGCTAGGGTTGGCACACACTTCCAGCAATGGAGGCACGTCTTTGGGCAGCCTGGCTGGCTTTCCCTCCCCCTTCTCCCGGGACGCGAGCAACAGTCGAGGCAGGAGTACCATGCAGAGGAGAGTGAAGCTCTGTGTTGGTCGTACGGACCTACAGGGAGGGGGCCGTTCGCATGTGGACAAACTCTGACTTAGGCAGGAGTAGATGTCTTTTCCAAAGCCTGGGTGGGAGGGGTTGTCTGGGGTAAGCCCTGGAAAAGAGTGGGGAATAGTCTGACTATACAAACATTTTGCCATTGCTAGACAACTGCTAGACACTCGGGATGAAAGTGTTTTGCTGTTATGGATATTAACCCTGTAGAATATGCTGTTTGTGTTTCATAATGAAATGTATTCATGTGTATGTGTCTTATCTATGGTTTCAACTGTTGTATGTATATATTGTTGTTTTACAGCACATCGTTGTGAAACTGTCCCCTCCGGAACAGGAGTGGTTAGACTTTGGCTTGTTTTGATATTATTTAAAAAATATTTCTATTGATAAAGGTGATGTAATTGAACCAAAAACTGTGAAGGATGGGGGTGAAAATTTCATGGTTTGGGGCTGCTTTTCTGCAGCAGGGCCTGGCCAGCTCACTATCATAGAAACCACTATGAATTCTTCATTGTATCAGAGGGTGTAAGGCCATCTGTCTGAAAATGGAAGTTGTGGAAGATGACAATGGCCCAAAACATTTCAATAAATCCACCATGGAATGGCTCGGGAAGATAGAATTGGAATGGCCTAGTCAATGCCTGGATTTTAATACTATTGCAATGTTGTGGTGTGTTTTGTAACAGGCTGTGCGTGCAAGAAACCCCTCAAACATCACCAGCTGAAAAACTTATGCATAGAGGAGTGGGAAAAGCTTTCTCCCAGTCAATGTCATAGAATGGTAGACAGTCATAGGAAATGTCTTACTGAGGTTATTTCTGCCAAAGGGGGCAATACCTGCTATTAGGGCAAAGGTCATCCTAACTTTTTCCTCCATAGGCAATCGCACCTTTGTATATATTTTGTTAATTAAATGATAGTTTGGTTAAAATGTCAATTACATCACCTTTATCTATAGATTTATTTAAATAAAATTTATTTAATGGGGTGTCCTTGTTTTTTCACATGACTGTACATATCAAACGGGGAGGTGTTGCCTGAAGTTGCAAAATGATTTTCTAGTTGGTGAACATAACACCCATGCAACCATCTGCCTGCCCAGAAACAGGAACTGTTGATGAACGTTTTTTAAAAAGAGGAACCGGTAAAACAGATCCTTCCTGTTAGATGTTTATAAATACCACTACTATCAGTTACATCCTGCTGATTATAATGAGATTTTACTGGCTTAAAGAAAGTTTCTGGAATACTCCATGGCTTTTGCATGTACACATTAATATCATGTAGTGACTGAAAGGCTCATGCTTGTGTAAACTTAAAAGAAATAGCTTCAAAATAATAACATGTACACTCAAACAATTAAGAGAATGCTTCAAACACTCATTGGGTCTAGAACAAAATATGTTAAAGAACAAAATGACATAAGTCAATGGAAATGTGGAGGTCTGTGTGACCCTCCAAGGATATGCCTCCCCAGACCATCACTGACCCACCGCCAAACCGGTCATGCTGGATGATGTTGCAGGCAGCGTAACGTTCACCACGGCGTCTCCAGAGTCTGTCACGTGTGCTCTGAATTGGACCTGCCAGTTCCGATGTTTTCTGGGAGTGGCAATGAGCTGCACGGTGCTGGGCTGTGAGCACAGGTCCCGCTAGAGGAATTTGGGCCTTCATGCCACCCTCTGCCTCAGTTTGGTCAGAAACCTGCACACCAGTAGGCCACTGGAGGTCATTTCGCAGGGCTCTGGCAGTCTTCCTGTTCCTCCTCACTCAAAGGAGCAGATACTGATCTTCTACGGAGATGCCCTTCTACGGAGACACTTGCAACGACATAAATGGATTTGCCATCCTGGAGGAGCTGGACTGCCTGTGCAACCAGAATGGGCTGTAGGTGCCGCCTCATGGTACCAGTAGTGACAAGGACACTAACAAAACTAGAGAAGAATCAGTCAAAAAGGATGAGGAGCAAGCAATTGTCTGTGGCCACCTCTTGCAAAACAGTTCCCTTTTTGGGGGTTGTCTTGCTGTTGCCTCTCCAGGGCACCTGTTGTGACTTTCATTTACACCAAAACAGGTGACATTGATTCACAATTGCTCATGCTTCCTTACAGGACCGATTGATATCCCTGAAGTTGAATTGATTTTGATTTCAAATATTTTACTGATATGTGTTCCTTTAGTTATTATTAGTATTCACTCCCTTGGACATTTCCACATTTTATTTTTACAACTTGATATCAACATTGATTTAATTGGGTGTTTGCCACTGATCAACAACAAATGAATTACTTGAAACTGAAAATATTGATTGCCCAAGTATTTTCCTAATTCCATATATTTTGATGTATCCTCTTACGAATGTCCGAGAGGATGAATACTTTTGTGAGCAACTGTAAAATGGGATCTCAATGTTGTAAATCTCATAAGTACAGACATACAGTGATTTCATTTTAATTATTTTAAAGTGATTATATGTAACTGTATATGATATTTTAGTCAATTGGACACATCTCTATTCCACTTACCTTTAGTTGAGTCATCATCAACCACGCAAAAATAGAATAATTTTAGTCCACTACAGTGCTGCAAAATCGTCATAACAGAAAGAGATGACATCAAGTGCAACGTAATTACCTAGGCAATGGTCAGCTGTGAGGAAGATATAGCGCAATGCTCAAACTCTTTATCCCCACCCCTGGTCTTTCTGCAGGACAGCCTTCGTTTTAAGGATGTCATTTTACCTCAGAACCTGGAAACCTTCCCATTATTGAAGGTACCATGTATTTTCTATCAGGGAGTTCAACAGAATGGCATAACATCCATCTTTGATACAGCAAGACAAAACCACGCTGGTCTACATCGGAATCGTCAAGGAAGATATTTGATCGTTTTAATTGGCCTAGTATAGATGTTGTGGCAAAATCATAGTGGCAGTTTATGCTTGAGATCCTCCAAATGGTGCTGAGGTAAATGTCCTGAATGACAATGTTGGGTCATCATTTGGAAACCTTTTATTAATGTGCGATTCGACCATAGCTCACCTATTTAATTTACTTTTGTGGTACATTTGTCATGAAAATACAACATCTCTTCAACAATCCAGAAAAAGATCATTTAAATGTTGCTTTATAATCCCAAAATATCAACTTCCTCTGATTTGTTTGTTTTGGTTTTTCTATTTGTTACAAATCACACCTTGGACTACAATGTCAGAGCAGGAAGTATTGGATGCTGCATGTTAACACCTTGTATATTTATCAGTATCTGCTGATAGGATCACCTAACAAAAGTGTGAATTTGTGCATATCTAGCTAACCATCTTAACTGCAAAGAGCAAGCTGTCTGATGTTGAAGTACAGTGGCACGAACAAACACCCTAGGAAGAAACCTCAAAGTGCCAGGCTCTAGGGGTGTGGCCAATCATCTTCTAGGTGTGCTGGGTGGAAATTAAAGTATGTGACCTATTCAGTCATTTGGGAACTACATGCACGTGTTTTTTTTTCAAATAATTTCAGATAATCTAGTTTTTTTAATCTAGTCAATTGAAATATAAACACTTTCTGGCTACCAACATCTGAGTGTTCTTGCTGCTTTTATTTTCTTCCTTTACTCTTTTAAAATATATTTTCTTCTCCTTCTCACTTACTTTCCGCTGGAGCACAGGGCTATTGACTGCTTCACTAACTGTGCAGTAGCAAGCTGAAGTAATTTGCAGACCAAACCACACATCGAGACATTCTACAGGGGGTAGGTAAGAAAATGACCATTGTGTTGCCAGGACATTAACCTCTCCTGCGATGTCAGCAAAACAAAGGAGATGATGATTGACTTTAGGAAACAGAAGGGAACGCCTAAATCCACATCAGGGTCAGCAGTTTTAAGTTCCTCTGGGCAAAGCGGTTCCCTCTCCATATTGTTTTGTGTCCAGTCCCCAAGCTCTGCAGTCCCAATGGGTTTCAGTGGATTGAGCAGGTCTGTTAGAGGAGCCTCGGCCACTCTGATCTTTCAGACCAAGGTTTCCGAATTTGTGAATAAGAAGTGTGACGTTTTGATAAGGAAAACATTTTATTATTCTCTGAGGTTTTCTGTTAGTGTCTTGGAACACATTTTGCACTCAATTGATCTTTCAAAGCTATTGAATGACATGTCTTTTAAACAATCCCAGTGAGCAAAATAATTGGAAAATGTTTTACACCTCTTGTGCTTTGAAGTGATGGAAGTGGAACTATTTTCATCGCCAGGTGTGTCAGGTGTCTTAAGACAGTAGTTGCTGTATGAAGGGTGCATCATAGCTTCTCCCTCATGAAAAGATGGCCAGCTGTGGTCATGTGGGCAATTGCCTAACGGTTGTTTCCTGTCAGTTTAATGTTGAGTTTAAAGGACCAGTTAACCAGGTTTCAAAGGTCACGGCGATGAGTGTTGAAGAGGGCAGAGGTTACAAAGCCGACGGCAGAATAGTAAATCACAAAACTTGTGTAGGAGCTTTTTCGGCAATAAACCAAAAGATTACATCTCTGTCATCGAGGATCGATGTTATGGTTATTTTGACTGGTGTATACTTACCATGGCGAAGCCTCATTGCAGAACATGGAACCAATTCTGGATTCAACTTCAGACTGCAAGTGGCGGTGTGAGCGTGAGCGTGGACAGTCGTGCCGAATGACAGCAGATTAGTAAGTGTTATTGTACGAGTGTGCGTTGACCAGTTACGGTTGAGATCTGTTGTGTTTGGCCCATAGTAAGCATATAAGGCTTTATTCTAGAACACTCTTCACGCGTTCTTGTATTATTTAGGTGTCTTCAGTACCTAAGGAACTAAAAACACAGAAGATAAGTTTGTTCATTCCTCTCCAGTACCATGAGCACACGGGGTGATAGATAAATAGAAAGCAGTTCAGACTTTTCCCAACATCCATTTGTCAGGCATAGGCAAAAGGTTTTCATTGTCTCATTCCATTCTGGATCAGGCCTCGGACATCGGTAAAGGGCAATTAACAAAGCCAGAAGTGTTTCGTCCCTTCGGGGCCGCAGATCAGTCATAACGACGTCGACTCAACAAAATGGTGACGTACTCGTACATGCCGACCGGAGGGAGGTGTCTGTGAACTAACATTACAATCGCAATGCCTGCGTTACAAACTGATGGGTGGTTTCGCCCGAGCGAGGCAGGCTGGGAGAGAGACCGGCCGAGGCATCGCCACGTACGCCGTCCGGTTCCTGAAGAGCTTCTTGCAGACGGACGTCCCGGTGCAGGCGTCGCACTTGTCTGGCCCCAGGAAGGCTCTCCGCAGGCCGAGGGCGTTCCGCCGAGGCGCTGGGGGGGACGCCAGCTACACGTCCCGCCGCCGGAGCCCACCACGCCCACAGCACACACGCTGCCAGCCTCTGCCCTCCACTCGCCCGCGGCTGCCCTGGGTGGCATGGCGGGACGGACCCAGGACTCCTATATGCGGGGGTCGCGAAAAGAAGACCCTGAGGGGTTCTCTCTGTCCGTCGCTTTCCCCCGTCCGACTTGGCTGCACCTCCGCAGGAAACACAGAGAGGATGCAGGGGCCTCGTTGTCATGGATACACTTCCTCCACCGTCTGGCCACAGCCACAACCATGGGCAGTTCCCTCACATGTGACCACTAAGCCCCACCTTGTCCTGGTTCCGTTGGTGCTAACATGAGAATGAGCCAATAGTTGGTATGACAGCACAAGCAGATCTGAGACCAGGCTAGGATCTGAGACCATGCTAAGATCTAAGACCAGGCTAATTTCCAGGGTCTGACCTAGGATCCATCCATATGCTCTTATTCAATATAATCTATTAACACAAACTGATGCTAAGGCAGGATCCAGGCACAGATCCCCTTTGCTTGCACAAGACAGACACAAGACAGAGAGACTTTTGCTAAGTCTGCATATTGATCACTTCTACGCATGGCTTAGGACTTCTACATTCACACAAGTGAAACAGAAACTGATGCACCAGCCCGTCGAACACACGTCTCCGCTGCTGGCTCAGTGGGAGGGATATTGTTGTATTGCCATACCAGGCTGTGTTGGATATTCATTTCATTCAAGATCGGCAGTTGAGCGGACACTTTCTGGCCTTGCAGAGGTGCGATGCAGAACCAATGCTGAACCAGTAGGTGTCGTTCGAGCTGAATTTGAGCAATAATTTTACACCGGTGGTTATTTCAAGAGAGAGGGACTCACACTCACCCCGATTCACTCCCCTGAACACACACCTACCACCGCAGAAAGCGGTGCATGCATGTTAGTCACAAAGATGACTCAGTGGGAGAGTGCGTTCCATTCCAGTTGGTTTTACACTTATATCCCGTGAGTCACACACTCACTTGTACACTGCACATAGCACACATGTAAATGTTTTGGAAGAGGAAATTGGATGTAGCTACATTTTCTTAGATCAAGTGTTTTCACCGGCCAGGATGGAACCGCTGTAATTTGTGGAAGTGGTGTGTGGATGAAGAATGTGACCGACAAGGTTTTCCGGTTTACAGGCGTGCGCGTGGATTTGGCGCCGGGTATGAAGCCAAGGCTGAGGGTGGAAGTTACGTTTTATTATGTTGAACGTAATTTCGAAACTGAGATATGCTTATATGATGGGCAATCTTTATCACATGCATTCAGGACCACTACAGTACAAATCGATCGTAATGCACTTTTCCAATTCTGCTTATGCTTAAAAAAACATGGTTACAAATGTATCAATATTTACTGAGCGATAGTTGATAAAGCTGCCATTGCAAAGGAATTATCGTGCACCTTTCACCATAGGGCAAGTATAATTAGCCACTAAAGAAAAGGTCTTATAATGATAATTATCACATTTGAATTAAGCTTTTCAACCGATCGTTAATCAGGATGGTAACGAACATGAACAGTGTAATGGAGAGGACACAGAGCTCCGCGGTCCAGAATGTGATGCCCACTGCTCCAGAGTCTGACCACACGGTTCGGTCTGTCTATTAGGTTCGGAGTGTTTTGGAAGTCCGTGTCCATGCCCATGTGCGCGCTGATCTATATATACCGCCCATAAATAGGCTCCTCGTTCGCCCTTGTGAGTCACTGTGCGCTCATACCCTCGGTTGCAGCGGAAACGGCAAGTTTATTGACCGATCAAGTACATTTAATCACGCGAAATTAAAACAATCGTAACACAGTGGATGCGAAATATAGTTTAGTTCCCAGTGAATGCAGGATTATTCAAGTCCAGCATTCTCTGAAAATACAGTTAATAAACCACACTGTAGGTTATTCATTGGCTACTGTAAGCGTGCAATAGAAAGTCCACCATTTAATATTTCTGTGATTTTGGACCATGCAATCTAATGGAAAAATAACTATTCTCCTGGTCCTGTACCGGCTAGCCTAGACATCTTAAATGATTGGTCTTTATAAGAATAATTTAAGAAACCCCCCAAAAGAATCCTATCAGATTGCTTTCTGTAACATTTTTATTTATAAAGCCACACATTTGGTAGAATGCCCCTGGATTCCTGTCAGGTCAGTGTCTGCCTTGTTGCCGTGACTCATCGGATGTCCTGGGTAATGAGGTTAGTGTTGTTATACACCGAGTCACCGGATAGAAGTAATATACAAGGTATAAAATAAACGACCTCCCTTTTATGTCAAACCGCAAACCATGCCCGTGTTGTGAAGACTAGAGGAGGGCTCCTTGTCCACTTATGTAATGGTGTCAACACACCCTTGTGTGTTCATTGATGACTTTTACATTTGAAAAATCCGGTCATTAGGACCTCCGCCGTGTCACTGCAGTGAGTCATGAATGTTTGGTTAGTTTAGGCACATTTTTTAGGGTTACATATTTTCGTCTCCTGCTAAATTAGGGAGGAATTATTTTCCATTGTGACTAAGACTAACATTTGGTACTTTCTTGTTTGCAACCCACGGGACGTAGCTACTGACCTGGTGTTTAGAAACGAGACCCGAACATTTTCCATTAAACTACCGTCATGAACAACTAAATAATATACTGCAGTGTAGTACCATACCCTGTGGTCACCTGGTGCATGGAGTTGATAAAATGAGAAAGAAATGCCACGTGGTGGCGGTGTACACAACAAATTCACCTTAGTACATGCTCTTTTTATGAGCCGTTTGCTTGTCATGGTTTCATGGGTTCATGTGTGGAAAGGTTCATTATTTGTAACTTGGGTATTACTTACAGATACGAGTTAATAGAGATTTTCTTTCATAAATATATATATATATATATATTTTCCTGCAGTCTCTCTAGGGTTAAAATGAATGTGTTCAGAAATATGTTATACATTCCGCTTTCCAAACGGCCACAGTGTATTGATAAAGGTCTCCGTATGTTCTCCTGAAATAAACTAGGCCCAAATAAACAAAATAAAAAAAGGATTGCAATCATGCAATCATACCATGGTATTGGTTAGATTTCGACTTTGTATACATCATATCTTCTTAACAAATTGTGTGTACATAAAAGCGAACACACGTCTCTGCAGTCTGTTCAAGGTCATTACTGAGCCAAATGCCAGTCTTTTAAATACAGATATATCTTGTAAGACTTCTTCCCATCGTCGTGCCGTGCGTAGACCTGCTATGGTGCCGGGTGACTCTGCCAGATGCTGAGCAAGCACCCTCCCAGATTTCCTGCTATCCCTCAAGGACAATACCTTGACGATACCTTGAAGTGCTGTTAATCAGATGCAGCGTCCTGCACTGACTTTTCTGTCTTCGACTTGCCAGTTTTTTCACATTTATGTACCAGTTTTAGCCATCTTGAAATATAGCAATTGTTGTTTTAGACAGTGCAAAATAATTTCTTTGAAAGCATTTTAATCGAAGGGGTCCCAGCCTCAATATAATTGAAACAATGGAGGATCACTTACACAGGGAACAGAACTTAAAGACGGCAAATATGTTTTGGAAATCCTTTTGGAAGCGCGGCTTGCTGAGATATGCTTCCGTATTGACTGTTTTGACTCTTGTCTCTCCTGCATCTGCTTTAAAGGTGTTGCAACAACATTCATGAAATTGGGAATGTTAAATAGAATTGCGTGGGACTGTAATTGGGTGGGATTGTAATTGCACCTTGTCACAATCATTTGGTTGGTATTTAAGATCTAACCGCAACAAGTTAAAGGATAATGTAACTTTTTTTTCAAGTTGATAGGCCCCAACCACACCAGTAAACTTTTAATCATCTTTAATGTGATTTTCATTTCAAAGCCTCGGAGACATCCATAGTCAGCACTTGACTGGAGCTTTCTGGATTGTGGTCCTCCTGTGGAGCATCCTGTCACTACAGGATGCTCTGTACCAAGTTGTGGTGCATCTCTGGCCCCGCCCCACTCCCTCCAGAGTCCCAGAGGTACCTCCCTTCCCTTGCCACTCCTCTCCATCTACTCCTGTGACGCCCTGGGTTTGAATCCATAATTTGTCAGCACCATGAGTTGTTTTTGCAAAGTGATTATACCAATGGATCACTTATTTAGCCTATTTCGGTTTTAAACCCTTTTTGGGGGTTCCTGTGTCACTAGTCCTCGCGAGGCCACACCTCCAATCTCGTCTGGCCTTCGTGGATTTCTGGAAACGTACCTAGAAAAGAAGTTGCGACTGACTTGCAGCGGCAAGATTTATATTGGATGATCGTTTCTAAAAAAACCTCCACTCACAGGCTTGTCAGAGGCAGGCTTAATGTGGTTTCACATTTCTTCAAACTGGATAGAACACATTTCCTGAAAGATTTTAGTTCCTACCTACAGGAGGTTGCAACATATCAGAAAGGGTTTTAGTTCTTACCTACAGGACGTTGCCACACATCAGAAAAGAAGAACTGCACTTTATTCATAACATTTTAACTGCCGTTTGGAAAAAAAAAGTTTTGTTGTGCCTTCCCAAAGGCTATCGTTCAGTAGGATAAACATTTTCGGTACATCTAGAGGTTGAGACTGCCACACCACCTCTTGTAATTTGCAGTTTAGAATGAACTTTTCCCCTTACAAAACCGGTAATTCTATCTACCGCATCTGCACTTTTATATTTTAGCAAAAGATTGAAACAGGAAACACATACAGCTTTAGAGAACCCTCATTCAGCGTTACCGGAACTATTATGTCTTCTGGGGGGTGTGTTTCCCGGTTGCCATAACAACGGTTTATCTAGGAAAAGGTTACGTTTGTTTCTCAAAGATTGCTACGGTTCACCAAAAAGTTGATATACATCCAGAGATTTCAATTGGGATTTACTTGGCGATTTTGCAAATGGTCTTGTGAGCCTCCTCAAGTACCCCCTGTGGATCGGTCAAGTACCCCCCGTGGATAGGTCAAGTACCCATAAGAGCCCTAGTACCCCCTGTGGATAGGTCAAGTACCCCTAAGAGCCCTAGTACCCCCTGTGGATAGGTCAAGTACCCCCGTGGATAGGTCAAGTACCCCTAAGAGCCCTAGTACCCCCTGTGGATAGGTCAAGTACCCCTAAGAGCCCTAGTACCCCTGGGAGGTGCCGCGCATATTCGGATTTCAGACACAAACATACAGGCTAACCTACTATAACATTCACATTTCCTGAGACTGGGATTTGAGGAGCACCCCCTTGATCTAATGATTAGAATGTTCAGTTAAATAGCAGAATAACGCACTATTTGCTCCCTACCCTGCCCTGACGTCCTCCACCACTGCTTCTGGTCCGGAGGATGTTAAATCTATTAAACCCCCCTTCTCCACCCCTGACCTGGAGCTCCTGGACCTCGCTGTGAGTCACTGCTCCGTCCCTCTCTGAGAGAAACAAGAAGTGACCTCTCCGGGACCTCGTTGGGAAGTACCATACAGACTGCACCGGGCACACTGTATCAACGGCTAGAAGTCTGTTTTCCCTTCAGAGGACCGTAGATAGAAGACAAAGTATGGGAGAGGTAGGAGGGAAGTAAGGGGTTTTTGGGTCTTTTGGCTCACACCCAGGATACTTGGAGACCAAGTTTGGTGAATCATAGTTTAAGCAGTTATCAAAGTGACCAATTGGATTGGATTGTATGAAAGTACCAGACAAATAACCATTATTAAACTGAACGGTATAACACGGCAGCGTTCTATCGGTCAATGCTAGGTCAAATTATATAGACGTTAACCCAACAGATGACATTTTGATCATTTTGAGGACCATCTGTTTGGAAGAGCTTGTTAGCTTGTTGTAGGCCTGTCGTTATTTTGCAACTGTTCCTCCAAAAAAACAACAGCAATGATGTCTCAATAAACCAAAAATGTATTAATTGACTATTCTGTATAAGCACTTGAACCCGTACAACATCTGCAGCAATCTCATATTGCGCATCTTTATGTTTGCCCATTGTAAAGAAGTCTTTCTGGACGTTGTAAAGACGTTGTTTTGGTCATATAGATGTTGTAAAGATGTCTTTCTGGATATTTTGCTCAGTGTGATGAGTGTAGCGCATGATTAACATATGGGTAGCATCATAATGATTTGCCTCGTTTAAAGGCTTATAGCAGAGGAACAAAAAGTGTTGCACTTCCTGAATGTGACTTCATAGAGAAACCCAGTTGATAACGTTCAGCCTGTTTTCTGATCCGACACAAACTGTACATTTTATACTGAACAATACACTTTTATTATAGCATTCCGCATCTATATCTTCCTGCAAGTGTTTGTATTTCACAACCTGTGATTCAGCACATGCTGGAGGACACATTTTGTCCAGGTCACAGACATCCTGGAGTTTCTGTCGTGCTGAGGTGGGTCAAAGTGATGTTGTGGATCCCTTCACTGTGGGACAGTTGTGGGTAAACACCCTTAACATCACTGCACGGGTCCACGGGTCCACAGGTACGCTGACACCTGCACACACACACACAGTCTAAATCTGCTGTAGCACCTGTTGCCTCTTCTTGGTGAAATCTGGTGTGTGTGTGTGTGTGTGTAGGCTGCCTTAGGGTGTTTGTACAATCAGGTCAGCGGCACACCTTGGTCACAAGGTAAACTTTCCACTGGGCTCGTAGAAAACGACCTCCGCTTTACACTTGAGTAACCCGGGAATGGCCTATATTTACCCAAAAGTCCCTGAAGCCAATCAGTTACAGACAGGTGTGTGTGTGTTCATAACGACTGTAATATTTCTGTAGCATCCTGTTAAACACTACTAGTGCCACTTCAGCTGGTTGTGACTGGGAAACATGACGAATCATTTCAGAATTTGAACTGCCTCTGTTTGGTTAGCTTTCATCAAACCGCCATAACAATCGGAGCCAACTTTAGCCACTGCTAGCAGAAAGAAGCCTGTTTATTTTTTTCTGTGGTTTAAAGAAAGAATTGTGTTAACATTTTGGCATGGGTATGATAACTCACTTAAAGGAAATAATTGTTCTGTGAATTACCCAGTGATGTAGAAATGTGTCCTAAACTATAGATTGAATTGCACATACAAAACAGACACCTATCCACAATGTCTGCCGCTAACAATCACCTAACCCATTCATACCGCGTTAATTAACCAAATGAATTAGCTTAACGACCCAAACCCGGGACTCTCAGATGATTACAGAGTGATGCTGAATGACTGTTCGGGTCAATTTGTCAGTAGCCTCTTTCCTCAAACACACACACAAGCCCTCGCAGGTACACACACACACAATCGTAGTTCACTTGTTCCACTTGCTTTCCCTTCCATATTCTTACTATGAGGGGAAGTAAGGGGATGGAGGGAGGGAGGGAGGGAAGGCCGGGTTTCATAAAAAGCAGTGCAGAGGAGAGGAAGTGCTGTCATATCCAGGAGGAAGTGTGAGTCAACATTCCTTAGGGATGAATCAGCCGAGAGCAGGATGGGGGGGACTGTGCTTTAGGGGTTCACCGCCACGCTAGTCCTGCTCCTGCTCTGTGGCTTCCTGTCCGGCCCAGCTTTGTCAGGACAGAGGCAGATGGGCGGAGCCATCTCTCAGAAGAGACAGATGGGCGGAGCCATCTCTTTACAGAGGAAGGGATGGACAGATAGAAAAAGAGGAAGAGATGGATTCTGCCTGAAAAAGGGACTCATCAGAATCATCTGAAGCAGTTCTTCCTGTTTTCTACAATCTACTGAAATTCCCCAATCCCCACCTCTCTCTCTCTGTTTCTTTCTCTCGCTCCCCTTCAGTTTCCTCCAAGTTCTCATGTTTCAGTCTGCCATGTGACGGTAACCCTTTACTTGCGACGTATGAGAGACGCGTGGGGTGGAACTGCCTCCCACCTGTGTCCTCTAGAGTGGAAAGAAGTGTCTTCAGCTAATTACTCAGCATGTTGAACATGCATCGGGCTCAGACACACACACACACCCACACACACTAACACACACCCACGGATACATACATACATATTAATGCACAGACAACCCTAACACGCAAAGACAAACAACATGAGTTCACGTACACACATGTAATCACGCTGTCTTTATCCAACATAAAAAAACATGTATTGCGGGACTGTTGCTAGGAGACAAGCTAATTCCAAACCTCTCGAAACAGAAGGACTTGCTCCAGACCGGCTCTAAAGACACGGAGACAAAGAGGCAGGGAGAAAAAAGAAAAAAACTGTGTTAAGAGGGAACAAAACGATGCGACAGAGAGAGAAATGAAGAAGAGCAATGACAGCTGTTACAATCCACAGTTCTATAACACAGGGGTTCTCAACTGGGATTCACTGGCTTTTAAGGGGCGAGAGGCACTAAGGACAACAGTTACTTTGCAACAACAACCTCTATTCCCCTGATCTCGGTCAAGGCATCTGAGGAATGAGTTCAGAGTTTGCATCAAATAGAACGTCATACTAGACAAAACAGAGATTTCACTTCTTGTATTCACTTCTTGTATTTCCCTCGAGATTTTTTTAAAAGATAAATAAGTTTGCAATTTGCGCTGTACAACTACAAAGGTTTCTTTGACTCTGAGGACTCCCAAGAGTTTGAGGGCAACTATTAAAGTGTAGGAAACGCAGTCTAGTACGCGTATAACCACTCCATTCAAGACCTTACATCGTATAACCACTCCATTCAAGACCTTACATCACCACAGCCTCCTGTCACATGCTCTTCATTTTCAACATATTTTCATCTCCCCGTCGATCTTCACCCCCCCTCCTTCCTCTCTCTCTCTCTCCCCTTCCCCATCTCCCCTATGTCTTTCTCAGAGGGTCAGCCCATGGAGGCATGCGGCCACTGTGTAGTCACAAGGTGTGGTCACAAGGTGTGGTCACACGGCGCTGGTCACACGGCGCTGGTCTGTGAGGTCAGACACTTCCGTCTCTGTGACAGGTTCTGCACAGTCAGGGTTTCCCCCCGCATGGAGACTCCAGGAGTCAGAATGTGTCGAGTGGACAGTCTGGTGCACCCCATGAGGATGGGCCTGCATCAGCTACAGTTTAAACCCTCTTCAGTCAAGTGGCTGCAGCTGAAAGGGATGTCACAAGACCCAACTGGCAGTTAGTTCTGTTTCCCATCTTGCCGTCAGCTCTCAGGGCCTCACATTCTCAGACGAGGAGTTCTAGAGCGTTGCTTTGAGAAGACATGTGGATGATGTCATGAAAAACACAGAAGACCTTTGCCGGTTGTCCGTAAATGTTAAGTGTCGGAAGTACAGCATTTCCTCCCAATGTCCAACAGACACTTTAAAGGTGTGTAGCTTACTAGCCGGATTCTAATCACAGGGCAGTGACCGAGTCTAAAAGCAGACATTACTTTAGCGACTTTTGGATTAATATCCTCTGACACTTGACCCCTAGCAACAATACACCAGGGAGAAATGAGGTCGATGACATCATCTGACCACTGTGTCCAGTGCCACACAGCAGCAACAGCATAGCTTGTTGTGACCGATGGAAAGACAGGTATTTTTAGTTGAATATCGTTTAGCCAAAGTTGACACAGTCATCAACACGCATCAGCATGCATGACTGACTTATTCCATTCAGGCCGGGGATTTAAAGAGAGAGGGGTGGGTTGGGGTAGTGTGTGTGTGTGGGTGTGTGTGAGAGAGAGGAACTAAAAAGAGCTGTTCTCTACGCTCACTGTATACTCAGTGACCTGTGTTAACTCTAAAACCACACAGCCTTATAAAGATTATGGGCATGTTTGTTGAAGGACAACTTCATCTTTTTTGTGTGTTTGTTGATTGTGAGTGCAGCTGAAGTGTTTTCTTTTATAGTTAATTTTGTTACAGAGGAAAGTTCTTGTCACCCTCATTGATATTAATGAAGCTGTTTCTTTACTGGAGCAACAGTGAATTGCCATAGTCCAGACATTAGAATGCAAAAACCTGGATTAACACTTTCTCCACTTCCTCGATGAGTAAGGTTGTGCACTGAATATTCTAAAGAGTACTTTCTAGTTGAGGTTGCTCCTGAGGTTGGGGGCGAAAGTCTCACCACCTGGTTGTCAGATGAGTGGAAGGACAAGAAATAGTTATCCGCATAGTAATACAAGATTTATATACAAAAATATAAGATTTATTCCATGCCAGTGTGTATTTATGGGGTAACAAAGCAATGTTTTAAACCATTGGTTTGGATGCCAATGAAGCCAACTTGATTGCCTGGCGGCGGGATGATGGCCAAATGGAGTACTGTGGGGTCCTGCCAAAGGGAGTTACATTACAGGCTAATCAGTGGACGAAATGACCAACAGGGTTTATGCAGATCCGGAGAAAACAGAAGGGATTGTGGAATAAAGACGTTTCTAATGACTGTATTTTGGAATTCTTCTCCACGCCTCTTCCCTTGAAGGGCAATACAATCTGATTACTTGACAACTCAAGTCAGAATGGAAGAGGGCCTAGAACCAAACCCTGGGGGACACCAGCGACGAGAGCCAGTGGATCAGACATCCTGTCCACTTTACCTGGAAGGAGCGCACTGCATGAGAGGATGGAAAGGAAAATCTATATGGTTCTCATTCAAAGGCAACGGAGAAGTCACCTTGGGCAGCGTGAAGTGCTTCTGTTATACAGAGGACTGCAATCGTGGTTGAGCGACCAGTCTTGAAGCACTCCCTGGAGTTTTGGAAAGCAAAGACAGAATAGATACTGGTCTGTAGTTTTTGCCCTCAGTTCTTTCCAATGTTGGCTTCAGGAGGCGGGGAGCTACTCTGGCTGTCTTAATGGGACCCAATTTGACTGGGTAAGCTGCTGAGGAAAGTGAGGTCTCTTGTATCTGTATCTGTATAATGTATCTGAAGAAGGCAGGAGTAAATAAGAAGGGTGGGTCTGTTGTCAGGCAACCGGATATCTCTATTTGCATGTGTGGTGTCTGAGGGATTATTGAAGTAATTGATGAAGTCTCCAAGGATGGTACATAACAATCATGAGAAGCTTCAATGGACAAGTGACATTGACAGCAGGAAAATAAACAGAGGAGGAGAGTGAAAATGTCCACTTGAGCAGTCCTGTGCCGTCTGGGAAGATGCAGCGTCTGATAAAGAGAGGACAACTAAAGTAGCAATGTTTTCTAGGGCAAACCACGTGTCTTGTCAGGGCCAAGAAGACAAGGGCTTAAAGTGCATTTGTTCTCTCCATATTCATATTGCACTGTGGTCTATGAAAGGTTATGTGATCAATCAACTTTCTCTACTCTCTTTCTGTTGGTTGCTCCCTCCCTCGCCCTCTCTCAATGTTTGTGTTCCTCATAAAATATAGTCAAACACAATATTTTAGTGTTTCATAAAAATGAACAATAAATCTGCCTCGCCACTAAGTAGTCTGTGACATAATGGCTGGTGACCTGTTCTGTAACTACGTTCGTTGTTCAAAGTTTGGTGTTATAAAGTGTATACGAATGCTCATGGTGGGGGCATGGCATTTTGCTCTGATAAATCTTGCAATATAGATGTTTTAAGCGTTTTTTAACCATGCGCCAGAACAGGCGATGCATATCAACACCTGAGTAGATGTCAGCTAAATTACACAAATAAATGACTGATATTTTGCCTTGTTGTGTTCTAGTCATGACATATTGTGCCCATTCTTTTGCAACATTTCTCCAGCCTGATTTCTCTCCATCCATTGTGCCCCCCTATATTCACATATTGTTTTTGTTTTGCCACTCCCATGAAGGACACTTTTGTGAAGCACCTGGGCTATTTTAAGCAGAACGCTATATTTCTAATACATGTTTGCACCACCCATAATTAAATCCATTTTAGAACACAAATCAATCTGGAAAAGTCTTAATAGAGTAAATACTTTTAAGGTCCGCTGTATAACTGCAGTTTTGTTACACTATATGAACACAAGTATTGGGACACCTACACAGGCCAACCGAAAAAAACAACCCCATTGCATTATCCCACCTCCAACAAACTTTACAGTTGGCACAATGCAAACAGGCAGAAAACGTAATCCTGGCAGTTGCCAAAAAAAAAGCATGATTTCCCACCCCACAAAAGATTCCAGGGGTGCAGTGCATTTCACCACATCCGATGCTTGGCATTGGTGATGTAAGGTTTGCATAGAGCTGCTTGGCTAGGTGCTTCACTTTATACACCTGCGGCAATAAGACTGAATAAAATGCCTGAATCCAATGATTAAGTGGTGTGGCCCAATACCTTTGTCCATATAGTGTATGTTTACAGTCACAAGACCAAATTTACATGGACACAAACCAATGGCTTTTAATGTCTGAGCTGTAAATTATCAGATAACCCAGAGATTCATTGATGCACTTTTAGATTCTCCCCAACTATGGCAGCAATTCCAGAGTACACAGAAAACCGCAGAAACACAGAGCAAGCTTCCATCAAATGGGATCCGAAATAGCACTTGACTGGCCCTGTAACACAGTCACAAGCAATATCGAAAAGCACTCAGCACTGCAACTCAATCAGTCTACTTTTCAACCTTGTTAAGGAGAACGGTAACAATCCTGAATGCATTTTCGATACAGTTGCCAAGCCAACCTAAATAGCAGAATTGCCGAGATGAAGTTGGTCCTCCCTTTGGTGACGTTGAAAAACAAACTTCTTTAATGAAAATGTCACTTAAATGTCATCATTAAAAAATAAATAACGTGCTCTCCTCAAAATATTTGTAATCTTACAAAACTCAGTTGTGCCGAGACTACACAGAACTATGAGGACCTCACATGAATTGGGACACTAGAACTTTTTAATTCTGTATCAATCTACCCATTCACCATTGCTGCGGAATATTACACTGTTTTTACATTAAGCAAAACTCTTACCCATCCAACCTGACTGGAAATCATTTCCATCATTTCGATCCAATAATTGAGTCTCATCAATAAAGGAAACTTAAATCATATGTAACAAACTAAACTTTTATTGCAACACATGTTTTCTGTTTAATCAAATGTGCCAAATACTGTATGAAAGAAGTAAAACAAATGTCATGAAGTTACTGTTACTAGCAAACGCGCACACACACGCGCACTACAGCAATTTGAATCAATTCTATCTTTTGCATTGGCCAATTAGTTCATCCATTCCATCCAATATTCATGCACTGCAGGGGGGAACCTGGTCTTGACAGTGAAATTGCACACAGGGTGCCACTGTCAGCTCCTGCTTGGGGTCCTCTAGGCATCTCTATGGGCCTGTGGCTCACAGTCCAGGGCATGACTGCCGAAGGGCTCCTCTAGGCACCTCTACACTTGTGTTTTTGTTCTACTCTATTAGAGGCAGCTGTGCATCGTTGCCTCTTATTAGGGACCCTATTTATGTTGCCCTTCTCTGCTTTTGTTTAGGGTTCATTGTGTGTGTCAATTCATGCTGTGCCTCAGTTCTTGGTTTTGAGGCTCCTGTTGTGTGTGTTTGTGTAAAAAAGGAACAAGTAAAAGGATGTTTCTCCCTATTTGCTCTGCGCCTCCTGCCTGATAGAAACCGTGACAGCCATCAAGCTATCAAGGTCTGTCATTCTCTAAAAAAAGATAGCGTTTACAATTGATATTTTCATTTGCAACAGGCTACTGTTAACGCAAATTGCTTGAGCATTATACCATGGCCTTCTTACGGTACATAGTGCTGTGCTGAATATATGGTCTCTCAATGAAGGAAATACACCGATCAGCTATTACATTATGACCACTGACTGGTGAAGTGAATAACACTGAACATCTCGTCTTCATGGCACCTGTCAGTGGGTGGGATGTATTAGGGAGCAAGTGAACATTGTGCCCTCAAAGTTAATGTGTGCTACACAATGTGTCACAGTTTGTTGTGTTTGGGGCTGCGTAGCCACAGACCAGTCGAGGTGCCCTTGCTGACCCGTGGCCAATGAGCATGTGAGCATCAGAACAGGACCACGGAGTATTGGAAAGAGGTGGCCTGGTCGGAGTTTTCTGGTTTACATCACATTGATGGCCAGGTGCGTCTAACCTGGAGAACACATGGTACTAGGATGCATTATGGGAAGAAGGCATTACTGCAATGTTGGACCCTCACCACTGCCCCAACAAAAAGAGAAACCTACTGTATTTACTTACCGAATAGTTAATGGTGGTTGATGGTGAAAGATCTTTTAACAATAGAAACCTTTATGTTAGAAGTTATGCAAGTTCATGTGCATATTTCAATGTCAATCTTGTCTTTCTATGTATAACACAATTATTTTATCTTGTGTATTGTACCTCGTTATTTTATGTGTTTGAAGTTTTTTTTCTAGGTCTGTTGTGGTTTTTGTGTTAATGGAAAATCAACACATGGTTAATAGTTTACCCAACGTGATTGAAATACTGAAAGTTTAGCCGCTCTAAAATAAATATCCATCAGCCTGTAGCCAGTCAACCCTCAAATTGCATAAACGTTTTTATTCCTTAGCCACTCCACAGTAGCTTCTCCTTTTTACTGCTGGTCATTGTCAACATAAAAGGTGATCTGCCATCCCAGTTCAAGCCTTCTTGCAGAGAACCGCAAATTTGAGAATATTTTCTTCATTCATTTTCTGTTCCGTCCCAACAAATGTCCCTGACTCTGAGAAAAATCTCCTAACGTGACGCTGCCTCTTCAGTGCCGGCCGAAATGCATAGAAATGTAGAAACTTGTCTTTCATTCATCCTGGGTCCTTATTAAGGTCCCCAGCATAATGACATTTACAGAGTACCAACTTGTTCTGGTCAAAAACCCGGTTGAATCTGCCAGCAGGTCGATGAAAGACAATGAACTACATGTGAAATCCATAAATAACTGGTTACTTGACCACAAAATCAACAATTTGCAGTGGCAACAGCAGTCTCAGGACATAGATCCCATTGAAGACCTGTCTGACGAGGCCCGTCCCCGTGCTTAAGTTAAAGGATTTCAAGGATCCAGAACTGTTCTGAATATAGGAAGGTTCTAAGGAAATACTCTGTGCCATCGTCTACATAGTCCAGAAAAACAAGGGTACTTATCATTGCGCCACTTATTTACCATTTTGGACGTGACTCCACGTGGATGTCCAACCAGCATGTGTGTGTGGGCGTGTTTATACCGGTTGCCTTGTGTGAGGCTGAGCACCACACACACCCAACATGTCAATTCATCTGAGTAATCTAGTGGGAATGCGTTTTGCCACCTACGCTCCCGGGACTGGGATTCAAAGGCAGGCCAAAGCCATCTACACCAAATTTGACTGGATAAACCGATCCCCGGTGACTCACTGTGTGTCTGATGAAGTGAAAGCCTCCTGCGTGTACACGCAAGTACACACACAAACTGCTGTGCCAATGTGTGTTTGCTGGCAAATTGATGCATTCATGTACATGAAAGCGTGTACATAATCAAACGCATAACATACATACTCGTGTGTGTGTGTGTGAGAGAGAGAGAGAGTGTATGTGTGGGTGGGTTCTGATGTTGAGTGAAGGCAAACCAGTTCTGTTGCGAAGTACATGGTCTTTAGTAAAAATAAATGTATGTGTTCAACGTGCACCACACACTTTTGTTAGGAAATATACTGCTAATATTATATTATCATATAGTAGATATATGACAGGAAACATGAAGTTAACTACTAATATAATGTTATTATTACTTGGTCATCCTCCACACACTTATACTGTATATGATAAAAGGCCTGCTGCTATTGGAGTTTTCTATATTCGGAATGTTCCACTGTCCATGGACACTTAAGCCGCAATCTGTATCACCTCTATTGAATTGTTGAGACTTGTCCTTGCTGGGGTTAGGATGAAATTAAAGAGACACAGAGGGTTGGTAGGATGTCAGAGATGTTTGCTTATAGTGACGCGAATGTTCCATGGTGACACAAACCGATTGCATCACCGATACGCTAATGATGTCAGCGAAGGCCTCTTTATTCCTTGACCTTTGAACTGTAGCCTGTTATTTGTGCTGTTCTGGCTCTGTTGACGGTTGTCAGTGTTGTCATAACTATGAACTCAACTTTCAACCAACGGTTTCTGATCCTCGTTCTGGTGTCCTTAAGCAGGGCACTTTCATTACATTTTGTATCAGCACTCTATTTTTGTTTTTGTATTAAATTTGATTTTATGTTGATTGATTGTATTTCATATGAGCATTTCCACAAATATGATTGTATTTATTTATTTGTCAAATGTGTTATTAAAAGCTACGGAAATTCAGTTGTTATATTGATTAGAATGGTTCAACCTGAGACACTAATGTGGATGAGACTAGGACACTTTCCCAAAAACTTCATCAAGGAATAGCATCTTACATTACCATTATTATGGGGGAAAAACATAAATGAAAAAGTACACAAATTAATGTCTTAATAAGGTTTCGGCGATCTGATTCATCTTATCAATGCTTGATCACGAGTTCATAATTGGAATCAGCTGTGTAGTGCTACCGGCCAAAACTAAAACGTTGGACAGAGAACCGCTCTAAACCCACTCTGTTCCTCCGTCTGTTCCATGTTTTCTTCTTCTCTCTCTTTAATTACTTTCTGCCTCACTTTCTGTGTGCCTCTTTCACCATCTCTTTCTCTGTATGTATTTCTCTTTGCCTCTATCAAACTCTGTCTGTCTGCCTCTTTGCCTCCGCCAGTCGCTCCCTGTCTGCCTCAGCCTCTATCAGTCTCGCTGATGTCATCAGTACTTGCCTTTGCTTGCGTCACTCCACTTATCAAAGGAACGGCTCAGGGCCCTACTGCCCTGTTATTATCTACCATTACAAACAATTACCAAGCATTATCCGGCTAACGTAATGGACGAGACGCCCTCTCGGCTTGGATTCTTACGGTTTCTCATTTTACTGACGATGGGTTGAGGTCAATACTACCGTCACAACGGTCATTTCAAGATCATCTCTCCTTCTGCGTCCCAGGCAGATCGTGGCGCTGGGTTCCGATCCAATGCCAACGTTTTGCAAACTCCCGACTTTTACGTTCACCTGATGGCATGAGAACAGGGCTGTTCGCCCCTGCCCAACTACTGAACAGGATTCATAGCGCGCTGAAACCAAGAAGACGTGTAGGACAAGGTGTCAGGTCTTCAGTGCCTCTGGGTAGTTTGGCTCCCATGGGTCATAGGCCCTTGTGTAGGGACACAGCATTACATTTATCTCTAACCGGGACATAATACCCCAAAATCCTGTGGGCCAGGAGGCTGAAAAAAAGGCTGGAACAAAAACCCCCTTAGATGTACGACAAAATCACCACCATACAAACACCACATGAGACTCTGGATTTGAACCCCATGTGGTTGAAAACTAAAGCAGGAAGTATATCTATGATCTGGATTCAATACACGGGAATAGTCCAAGATCACTTCAGGTGTGTTTACAAAACTCAAGGTGCTATACCGTTATACATAAAAAAAACTGGGATGCTTATAATTTTGAACAATATTAAATGTATTGTTTTGTAATTTCTCGTTTTGCAAAATTGTCTCTCATCAATTGTAATTAATGAAATTATATAAAAAATACACTCGCATCATTCCGGGTGTTAATCTAATAAACCTGACTGAATGTTTGTTTTGAACATTGATAGCTAGTATCTGTATGTACGTGTGTTTCTGTATGTAACATATGTTCAGCATGTTTGTTTATTGAATGGTAAAATCGTATTCCTTTCTAAGGGATTAGTGTGTGTGTGCGTGTGTACACAATCATGTATGCAGCACAGTGTGTGTTTGGATGGAAGCTGGGTAAGATGCATCTGGAATCATACAGATAAACCCATGTGTTTCTTTCCATGCACAAGTGTGTGTGTGTGTGTGTACTGCCTATACCTCTGTATGTCATGTATTGACAATCCCAAGCCAATGAATGATGAGGATTATAAAGGGGCATGGTGCATCCTGCTGGCATTCAGGATTAACCCGACAATGTGTGTGTGTGTTGTTGTTGTTGTTTCATGTGTGTTACAGCGTAGAAAGTCCTGTTAATAAGAAGCCTGATGCTTCCAGCCTGACCACAGCTCCGCATTGTGCTGTAGGTTTAGTGTGTGTGTGTGTGTGAGAACTTCTCCCTTCCCACTTTCTCTCTCTTTACCTCCTTTCTATCCTTGATTAGCAGACCGTTTATTGTAAACAAAATAGACAATTCAACAATTGCGATCATTGAACTTGCTGTAGTCAATCCTGTTACTTTGTCTTGAACTTAATACCACTTACACAAAGCTACCCGATTGGACTGGTCCCAGATCTGTAGCGCTTTCGCTCAACGTCATTGTCAAGCCAAACACATTATCAATGCGACATTGCCAATAACGAAAAATAACTCAAGCCACTTCGGAAGAAGTATTTCAAATGTTTATTAAAAGATGCAAGATAAAATATTGCTGTATTTGTCTGAGGTGAACTATGTCACACTGCATGGCAGAATGGCTGTCAACTTACCTCATTCTGCTGAATTGCTGAGTCATTGATTTATTCGATCCTTTAGGTGCTGTAGGTTGCCTTTGTTAGCAGCCTGAAACCCAGCAGACAATGTAGCTGTTGTTTAAACCACACAGAAATTACACTGTATGCTAGGTCCAGGAACAAGCCAGCATGTCTTGTCAAACACACACACTCACAAAATGAATGTGACATGTCGGTTCTCTAAGGAGAGATTTCGAGGAAAACTGATGGCATTGCAGCCTAAACAATGTTCCCCGCTGTAAAAGGCTCTGTGCTATTGTGCCTGACATCTCTAACATCTCTGACATCTCTGACATCTCCATCCACCATTTTTCAGCTCTTGTCAATCTCTTTTGTGAGCCGACAGTCAACATCTTTAGAAAACAGCACAGTTCCTAGAAGAACACCAAGAACTGCGGAATGGCTTTCGTCAGTGACGCTAAAAAACAAGTAAAAGAAAACATAAGAAATGAACAATAAAAGAAGACTACAAGAAAACCAAAGAAGAAAAGCAGAAAATATAGCCTTGACAAGCCCCCCTGCCCTCGCAAATGATAACATCATCCAATCAGAGGGGAATGCAAAGTACAATTAGCCAATCAATGGGCAAAGGAGGTGTCTCCAACCCTGCAGGAAGTGGTAATTGGGCAGTGGCGTGTCTTCAGAGACCCAGTAGCCAGATGTAGCTGCTGATGATCACACAGGATCTACACTGCCTACTGAGCAACTGACCAACATGCACATGAGACGGAGTGGGAGGGGTCAGAAGATGGACCGCATCTCAGATGGAGGCTCCATGGTAACTGTTTTGCTGCTTGGAACAGACTCTTTCATCTTGGCAGTCGTGGTCGTCATTCTGATATGGGAGGTGACAAATTGGGAGGGAGGCAGAGAGGGAGAAAAGTAATTATTAAGTGCATACTGTAAGTTAGGATGGTCACATTGGTAACAATTACTACATCTACTAAAACAGAGGGAGAAAATTAAAGAAATGAAGAGCAAGGGGTGAGACAGACCGTGAAGATGGGGTGAGACAGACAGTGAGACAGGCAGAGAGGATGAGTTGAGACATAGAGGATAGGGTGAGACAGACAGAGAGGATGAGGTGAGACATAGAGGATAGGGTGAGACTGACAGCGAAGATGGGGTGTGTCAGACAGAGAGGATGAGGTGAGACGTAAAGAATAGGGTGAGACAGACAGTGAGACAGACAGAGAGGATGTGATGAGACTGAGGAAGGAGTGAGACAGACAGAGAGGAAGTGGTAAGACAGAGAGTATGAGGTGAGACAGACAATTGGGTGAGACAGCCAGAGAATAGGTTGAGAGAGACTGAGGGAATTGGGTGAGACAGACAGAGGGAATGGGGTGAGACAAACAGAGGATAGGTTGAGACAGACAGGGGGAATGGGGTGAGACAAACAGAGGATAGGTTGAGACAGACAGGGGGAATGGGGTGAGACAGACAGAGAAGATGAGGTGAAACAGACAGAGGATAGGTTGAGACAGACAGACAGAGGGAATGGGGTGAGAAAGAGAAAAATCACCTAGAAAGGAAGTAGTGAGGGTAGAAGGGAAGGCTTTGGGAGTTTCTCTTGTCATCTCTAAGTGTTATCAGTTGCAGATTCCTGTCATTCTTTCCCATCAGGCCTAAGGGCAACCGGAGACATCAGCCACAACCGTGTCGGCTCCACAGTGCCTCTGATGCCACAGTCATAGGGCTGGCATTATCTGTCTCTGAATCCCAACCTGAATCATTACATCTAGCTGGCACAGGGAGAAACAGAGTAGAGCATGCAGGAAGGAGCAGAGAGAGGAGCAGAGAGAGGAGTGAGAGAGCTCTCCTTGTCCCGTGACGATTTGAGCCTCTCTGAAGCCCCATGACCATGTTGACCACACATAACAACCCAGCACTATTAATCAACCACCTGATGCTCACTTGACTTCAATTTCCCCCTATCAAGGAAAATATGCTCTCTGTCCCTCTCTCTACCGCTATGTGTCAATTCCTTCTATCTGTCTCTCTGTCTCTCTCTCTAACGCTCTGTGTCATTTCCTTCTATCTGTCTCTCTCTCTACCACTCTTTGTCATTTCCTTCTATCTGACTCTCTGTGCCAGCCTGTGGTCCAGCCCCTCCCCCTTTGTTTTGGCTGGCTTTGAGTGTTACCATGGCAATGACATTGGTGTTGAGAGTCCTATGTTCTGTGTGTTTGAGGCCTGTGTCGGGACTGACGTAACAGTGTTGAGTGAGAGAGAGAGAGAGAGAGAGAGAGAGAGAGTGAAAGAGAAAGAGAGAGAGTGACTACTGTGTGGAAGCTTTTCCCTCTGAAGTGTCACAGAAATCACTTGATCACAGGGCAACTGTGAATCTTAAAGCTCTACGTGCGTGTGATGGTTTTTTGGGATGTGCTGTGACTGTTCGGTGATGACACATTGATGACACATTGGTCCTTTATAACAGGTCCATACTGTGGTAACTGGGCAGTTGTCTAAGTGTAGTGGAGGTGTTGGGTGGATGGGTGGGGGGGGTTGATGGAGTATGGCCTGGGACTTTGATGAGGAATGCACTTCCTAGATCCACATGAATGACCATGAACATTTCAAATGGGTGGTTAAATAGAGATAGGAAGGACTCTAGACTGAGCAGGGGGAAATGGATGTTTCCCATCGATCAATCCTTGACTGCAAGGAGGCAAACGTCAATTTCGTCATTTATATAATTCTGATGGAGTTATTATATTAATATAATCCCCTATCTCCCTTTCACCAATTTCCTCAGGTCAAAAACTGTAACTACATCTCTGTCTCGTCACAACAACTCCCAGCAAATGTGGGGAGAGCTGAAGATCGCGCGAGCACTCGTGAATTGTGGACCACTTCCTTCGCCTTTTCGCGTGCACCGATTCCCAGAATCAAAATACCCAGAATACGTCTTTACGGGTGCTGCAGACCCATTTGCATCACCAACGGGGCGAAATAGCATCCGCAGTTTAGCTAGCGGCAGTCAAAGCCACAACCAAGACCACTGTGGTGAGCTTGGAGAAGCACTTTCAAGAGATACTTCAACATCACGTGAACATCATCGCCCCGTTACTAGGCCCAGGCACAATACCCAGGGAGCCTGCTGATTGAGACGTCTGACCGTGTATGTGTGTTTCTAAAGGACGAATGGTGATTCATGTCTCACCTGAAGGACAGGTGTTGCTGTCTAGTGGTCAATCGGGAGAGTCTGCGTCTTTCCAGTCTTCATGCCAGGCGCTCTGGTTCCCCTAGAAACCACACAGTGACACGGGTCACATCTCGGGTCACGACCAACCTCATCCAATCACACACACCGTCAATAAATCTGGACAATACTGGAAGTACGTGAAAATAAAACGTTAGCAAAACCCGTTGACTCTGTCTCCCTCTCTCTCTGCGTGTGATACTGCAACTGTGATACTGCAACGATCAGGAGTCTAGCTTACCTAAAGGGATCTGTTGATTCCCCTCAAAAACATGCAGCTCTATGTGATAGATTTCTGTTCACGTGGAATCACTGAAGACAACACTCACAAAAAGGGGAAAACTCTCAGAGTTTCAGATACAGTAGATCTGCCAATCTAACAACTCTTCAACAACAGAAAAAGGTACACCTACCCACGTACTATCTGACACTGGTGCAGGCCACCTGGTACACCCACCCATGTACTATCTGACACTGATGCAGGCCACCTGGTAACCCTACCCACGTACTATCTGACACTGATGCAGGCCACCTGGTAACCCTACCCACGTACTATCTGACACTGATGCAGGCCACCTGGTACACCCACCCACATACTATCTGACACTGGTGCAGACCACCTGGTACACCTAGCCACGTACTATCTGACACTGGTGCAGACCACCTGGTAACCCTACCCACATACTATCTGACACTGATGCAGGCCACCTGGTACACCTAGCCACGTACTATCTGACACTGGTGCAGACCACCTGGTAACCCTACCCACATACTATCTGACACTGAT